>JAUZND010013430.1:0-28109 GCA_034780555.1 Coelogynopora nodosa | reverse complement strand
AGTCAATAAAACTATCAATAGTACGGATAAAATTATTGCAATCAGAATTATGTCTCGAGTGATAAAATTTGGTGTCGCCGGCAAACAGCTTGGACTTACAGTTAGGAAAATTACAAGAAGTAATGTCATTAATGTAAATCACAAAAAGAAGGAGACCAAACACTGATCCTTGAGGAACACCACTGGGGAGAGAAATTTCATTGGATAATTCTTTAAATAGTACCGTCGGATATCCATCAAGGGTTTTGGAAGTTGATCTAGGCAGACGATGTAGACGTTTAGAAATCTCATTGATAGGAAATAAAACACCAATAAGTTTTACAATAATAATATTTAAATTTTCAGCTTAATATGTCAATGTGAGATCCATACTTTTTAATTATTATCTAATTATTGATCTGAGATGTCCGCATCGCTCGTTAGCGTGATAATTAATGTGGTTAAAAACAGAAGCATCTACGGTTTAAAGAATCATCTTTTAGTTAAGGTTTATCAAATTTATCTTTCTCAAAACCTAAAACCTACAGATCCGACACGGTCAGTTAACCCTATGAGCACAGTGTCATTTATGCTCTACGATTAATTAGTAGAAAGTGTTTTATACAGCAGAAATAATATACTAACATGGGTTTCACATGATATGAAACTCAAGGGGATCTTGATATGCTTAGTTTACTTTTGCTGCTTCCGAAAGGCTTGAGTCACTTGTTATATTATATTAAAATACCAGCAGTGAAGCAATATGGTTTTTATATAATGTTTTACTTCTCATGGTATATTAATTACTGAACCTTTTAAATTAGTAAATCTAGATAGACAGAAATGAATTATTGAAAAACTTTTATTTTGATAACATCCTCAATTAGCATTTATAATATTATTTATTTATGCTTTTAAACAATTGAAAAGTATTTGTTATTTGACGCAAGTATCAATATTCTCAATTAAGTAAAGCTTATAGAAGAAAGAAAACATTACTATATATAAACATCTAATATAAATTACAGTTTTAAAATTGTATCTTACATTTAGTTCTTAATAAGTACTACTACTCGTTATCACCATAATAAAAAGATTTTAATTCTTACAAAGTGTATAAGAAATATTTTAGTGAGTTCATTACAAAATTGTTTCCCTTTTTCTATTTGTAATTGATCGAAATATATTATATATACAGTATATTAAACGTATGCATAATAAACTTGTTTTGAAAGAAAAGAAATGCTGTGGTATAAAATATTTTAATGTTATTACACATATTAACACCTATCGCATATATTTTAATATTACAATAATTTTCATTAATCAATTATATAAGTCAAATCCAGTTATATATTAATAAAATGAGTATTTTTATTAATTACATGTGACGATGATACAACATAAATAAAATTCAATTTATCATTCAAAATAATCTTATTAATTTTAAAAATATTACATGTTCTACTAAATGTATATATGTTGCCGACGTTGCCATCAGGTAACTATGTTTACTTTTTTTTAATTCAGTGTTAACAGAAGAGAGAATAAGAAATACGGATTTTGAGAAGGTCGAGTCTAGTCGCGAAATCAAACAGATTCAACAAAACGTGAATCGTCTGAGGGATGAAATTCACACACTAAAAGGAAACATCGATTTGATGTCCGATGATCTTCGCACTATCACTGGCTACATCAAAAGCAACATTTTGACCTCTACAAGCACTCCCAGCCCTGTCGTTATAAGTAAAATACCATACTCAGAAACCATAGCAACAGTCGGTGAAGCAACGTCCCTTGGCGATGACAGTCAATCAGGCAACACTCAGTCCTCTCCCCATTTAGTGTCAGGTGTAGAGGACGCCTCATACAGGGGCGTCGGCGGTAATAACACCACAACACGGAATGTTGGTAAGACGCTGATAAAACTTCTTAGTGATTCCAACTTTCGCAAGCAGCGAAGTGAAAGCGATGTTGAACACCCTAGTTTAGGAAAGCCAGGAAATCAATCGCGCAGATTTTCCGCCTCATCTGAGTCAAGTCAAACATGTGCCACCTCCTCTCCAAAAAAAATACTACGGTTTGGAGTAGGTCGAGCGCCTGGAGAGTCTAAGGTAACTTTCACATTACCGCCAAAGGAAGATCTCTAACTGTTGATTCTTCAATTGTAAGTCATACTCAAAACGACAAACCTTTCAACATCATATCGTTTGTTATGATTTAACTAGACACATTTTAACAAAAAAACGAATCACAAAAATATCACTAGGACATTAAACTTTATATGAATTTTTCATCTAAAATATGAATTAATTTTTTTACCATGAATTGTTGTAAATTAAAAATCAGTCTGTTGTTTTCTTAGATGATTTCTTCTACCGAAAATCAATCTTAACAAGATGACATTTTGTTTTGCTTTTGCTAATTTTGGTTGTTAATGTGTTGATCATCTATTTTGATTATGTCTGTGATTTATTGTAATGCATTTATAAGGCCAACATCAGTGAATAAACTTTTTACTCATGACTTTACGGTATACATACCATGTATGTTTTTATTTAACCATGAAAATTTAGTTTGAATCAAAATATCTTCAATTAGTAAAACTGTTTCTTAAACAAACTTTGATACATTAAAAATAATGCCTAGATATCATTTTAAATGATATTAAAATTATATAATATATTAAAAATATAATTTTTAATATAATTTGATTGGTCATTTACATTGTACATTATAAGTACAAAACAAAGTTCTGTAAATACGTTTGTATAACTTGAACACATATCTGTATTCTAAAAATATGTTATCATTCTAATTTAATAATTATGGTCTTATCATTTTTGGGTTATGCAAAGTTACGATGTGATTACTATACCGTGCATTCGATTTGCCATCCGATCTTATTGATTTATAATTTTTTAGCTATTTTTGCGGTCTAATTTCTTGCTAATAAATATATTAATTAATAACAATTATTTGTACGGCATAGATGTTTGAGTTAAATGTTTAATAATTATTAAATAATTATTTGTTATGTTCTTACTGGTATTTCTAAATTTCTTAATAATAAATATGGAAAACAATGGGGTGTTTGACTTCACGGTTTAAATAATTTTACCGAAGTATGTCCATGTATAACTTCGGTAGTTTATTCAAATTTAATATGTATTAGTTCTTAATTCCAAACGACATATTATGAGTATGTCTCCATTGATTTTTCTTTAAATTGTAGTTTCTAACACAAATTATATATGGCTAACTTTGCTTTTATCAGTCTACAATGTGTTTTTTTGGAAAAATTGTTTTTCATCTTATCCACAAAATGTCGAATCTATTTAACACAATTTTTGTTTATTTTTTACGCAGTAATGTTATTATGTTTCATTGACTATTGAAATTGATTAATTTATCCTTTTATACTTTTGGCAATGATTTTAAAATATTTTACTATATTATACTCAATTGTAATACACTTTAAATACTATCCATAATTTGCGATACTTTTTTGTTTTTGATGTTTGATAATTTCAGTTTATTTTTAATATTTAATATTTTTTATAATTTCATGTCGTATTAAAGTTGTTCTTCTTAATCATAAGACAACAGGCATATACTACTAGCTGTAAAATTAATTTTGCGTCGTTTTGAAAATATTTTGGATGTAGCATTTTTAACTCAATATCTAAAAATAAAATAGGATTATAATAAAATTTATCTCTATAGGAATTTATCCAATTTTATATATTTTTTATTTATAGGACTATAAACTTTAACTTATATATATATATATTAAAATATTTTCAATGTCGACTTTATTATAATCCAGATATTTTACTTAAAAAAATAACCGCACACAAATTGCAAAAGAAACAAAGTCGACAAATTTTGTTTCCTGAATATGTCCTGAAGGACAAAAAAGGTATCCAACTGGGGAAAGTCCCAATATCGCAGAAATATCAATTGTCAGTAAAAAAAATCAAAATATGTATGAAAGTACAATAACTACTTTATTTAAAATTAAAATAGAAAATTAAACCATGTTTATAACTATTGTTTATATATAATTGTATTAATTATTTATTATGAAATAATATATAACATAATATATTAAATATAATAATATACAATTCTGTGTATACTTATTCAACTATATGGATGTCCAACAGCGTTTTGTTGAGCGGTTAGACGTGATCCGACGAAGCGAATGCCAGTTAACAGGACTTTCAACTGACCTAATCATTGAGCAGGTTTGGATGAAAAGTTCTATCGGGGCGAGGAACGATAGAAAAACTGCTTGTTTCGGACATATACAATCACATCCTTTAAAGCTGCTTGGTTTGGACATATACAATCACATCCTTTCAAAACAATCCCATCCTTTTTCTATATACGTTTCCTGGATGCGACACTAGATCACGCCTCCACGGGATCAGAAAAAGATACTTCCAACAAGGAATTCAAAGCAAGCAATAAGTTTTGTGAGCATGTCAAGGTGTTTGATACATATTCAGCTTCCATGCAAGATGTGGCACCTGTAGGAAAGAAAACATTGATGATTTTCTACAAGGTCTACAAGGGAAAGTTAACTAACACGTACGCTTGACTCTCTCCAATGTTATTGGTTCTGTGAAAATATTATATCTAACTCATTGTACGTTCAACTATGTAAGATTTTACTATTACCATCAGCAGTATCAATATTTGACTTCCTGCAAGTCCAAAAGTGGAAAGGATATACAGATGGACTTGATCCAACAGGTTGGGAATGGCAAACGTGTTACGAGGGTGTTGTACCACTTCTGACTGCCCTAGTAGCTCCTGTTCCTGAAAGTTATCAAAAGCCACCGCCAGGCTGACAGTAATACCTGAGATGCGCATGCAAGAATAACAACATTTAGTACACTCAATCTTGTGGAAACTGCATCGGATCTCGCTGCATGAACATCCTAATGACACCATGTAATAAGGATGTAAATAATGATATTGTCGAGTTCGACAGATAATATGCACGACGAATTTAGTATTTATTTAAGACATAATTTAATTATAATTGTTTTAAATTTTTTTGTATTTTTTTAAAACTTTATTAAGCTTGGTTTTCACTCCGCCGGTAAACCACCACCGTAGTACATACAGTCTTAGTACTGCAGAGTGGAAACCACTACCGGCGTACCTACTTGCGGTACCTTGCGGCACCTTGCGAAAGTTAAATTTTTTAAACAATTGGCGTAGGCCGCCGGCACCGCAAGGTACTACTTCTGAGTGGAAACCAGTGCCAGCGTAGTACTTGCGGTACCTTGCGGCATTTTACCTATGCCGTAGGCCACCCGCCGGAGTGGAAACCAAGCCATACGCCGTAGCTACGCCGGATTGGAAACCAAGCCATACGCCGTAACTACGGCGTACTACGGCGGTGGTTTACCGGCGGAGTGAAAACCAAGCTTTACTTGATAATAATGTGGACATATGATGTCCCTTTAATATATATTACTAACAATTTCAAATCTATTAACTTTAATACGGTGTCATTCATAAATTACACTTATTTTTAAATGATTTTAAAAATTCTTTTTCAAAAATAATAAATGGTTTACACCTTCAAAATATTCAGAGCCACTTTGACCAAACACCGCCTTGTGGCAAAAACATTTTTTTGACAAATCAAGCAGCGGCTATTTTCAAACATGCCCCAAAATTGTTCTGTTATTCAGGACATTTCAAGACATTTTCAGGACATATTTTGGAAATACAATATTTTTAGTTTGCTTAATTTCTATAAATTTCCAGTTATTGATCAGATATATATTTCATAATATATTGTATAATAAATTAATTAATAAACTTAAATAACTTTTCCGGATACTACTCAGTTTCCAAATACTCTATGATTTAGGTATAGCAATCTTTTTCATTGCAAGTTAATGTTAGATATCAAACATAAAACCACAGAACAACATCATGTTGTCAATAATATGTTCTCCAATAAGGACAGACAAAAGTTACATACACAAAGGTTAAATTAAATGCAAATTCGGATTTTTTTATTTATTAATTTTTAAAGAGAAAGTCAGTTTAGTTATATTACGAGTATATAAATGGCTTATATTATTTTGCGATAACAGAATAAATTGAAAATAAGATAGAATAACACATTTATTTTCATTAAGTTTCTTGACACATTTCTCAGGAAGGAAAAGGCTGCAAATATCCTATCAGCTTCATTCTAAACATTGATATATATATATATTAAATCATTCAATTGAAAAACTGTCGTTTGACCTGGAAGAAAGAAGGGAATTGCCTTGCGTCTTTTATACATTACTATTACTCTCCATTTTATTAACCTTTTTGTATACCGAAATGATAATATAAGTAAAACTCCTTAATAAATTAAAATAACTTAAATAGTAAATATTGTATAAAATAATATTGTAATCTTATATCGCATCAGGCTACAAAGTAATATAATAAAACAATGAATTGTTGTATTTCTGTTTGTTGGCTTCTCACACAATCACCCAAATTAATTACATTTAAAATTGAAGTAAAGCTAACGTGATTTTAGAAAATAACAATGCAAACACAAATAACAAATAAAAATAACAATGCATATGATTGAGTGAAAATGAAAAATCAATGTCGATATTGTAAATATATCCTAGTTAATAACAAATATTGTGTTAATACCTTTATTATAATTAGTATAAAAATGTTATCGTTTTAAAATACAACCAAATTAAAATTCATGTTGAAGAAAGCTTAGATTGCCTATTAACCCTAAATTAATATAGGAAACAATTAATTTTATCATTGAAATGTATTTACAAAGGTATTAATTATGTAGGTTTTATAGAGTGTGTAAATATGTTGTCTTTATTAATAATAGTTTCAAAAAATGTTTTAAAGAGGTAATTTTTAATTATGTTTTAATAGCAACACAACATATTAATTATAGCTTATTAATTAAAACAAATCAATGTGTCTTTAAAATGTTTACACTTTTGTTATTTGTGCGTTGGAATATGTTGTATAACTATAATTGTATACTTAGTTGTATAGTCTATAATAAGACTACTCAATAATAGGAAATATGTTTCATTCAAATACTTATATGTTTATATTGCGGGTTCTATAAACTCATTCTGCAAAATCAAAATAGTCTTGCTACAATTGATGCGCTGTCATTGACTTTTTAGAACAATTAATCTATTAAATTTTAAAATTTAGATTTCATATTCTGAGAATCAATGCTAAATACAAAACTTGTCCAGCCTATTATTTTGGCGAAACGTACGGCTTGTCGCAGCTACATTAACATAGTAAGTACTATAGGCTAAAGTAATTTACTGCACAATGCAACCGGACGTATTTAAGTCTTTTATAAAATATACTGAACAATTTGATACTATAAAACGTACTTATTAAATGCAGTATTGGATGTTTTTGTTATTTAAAAAAGATTATCAGAACATCGAATATATAAATAATTTACAATTTATACGTAGAAGAATTAAAGATTTTTTTTTTTTTTATTGTAAACATTGACAAGTTTGTTTTATTCTTATATTTTAATTATTTTTAAATTGCGAACAAATAATTTTTTTAAAAATTATTTACTATTTTCCGGCTAGAAATTTTAACTGCATGAGGGTTGAGTAAATACATTTTTGCTACTAAATAATGCATTTACTCATTTTTCAATAAATAATTACAATAGATACTTGATTCTTTACTACAGGGGCGTATTTACAATGGAGCGCCTAGTTAGATGATCCCTGTCAGATCGATGAAAGAAATGTTAAGCCTTTCATACTTTCATTCAAAAACTGTCAATTCTGCATATTAATTAAAATTGAAAATCAGATTTTAAAGTTGTGAAGAAAATCCCACGCTCTCCTTCATCACAGAGTTCTAGATACGCTCCTGTACTACATAAGCTAACTGAAAGTAAGCTCCCTTTTTGTAGCATTTACGGTAAATAGTTCTGATTAATACAGTTCCTTCGTTAAATGTAATGTACTTAACTTCCATGTTTTGGCTCATAGTATAACAACATTATAATTGTCTATATTAATTAAATCAACATCTCGTATATCATGTACAGATGAATAAAACTGAATCCGAAGATCAAACAACACCTGAACATTTTTTTAATAAAATATATAAAAATCTTTAAACTTATCTAAACTGTATTTGCATTTTTTCTAAAATACTTTAAATAGTACATTCCACAGTATACATTTAATATGTTGTGTATAGTGCATTGAGGAGTCGAATGGAATGTTGTCAATTACTAATACTAGTACAGGGGAGATGAATCCATGAATCCCTTAAATGTATCGAATTAAGAAATAATCTCTCTTTTAATGATATGAAAAGGTGGATTGATAAACCCATGCAACATTTTTAGTTATTACATATAAATCAACTAATCTAAGAATTATTATCTGATTCTTAAAAGAAATTTATTTTGTATTGCAAATACATTTTAAAATAAAATTTATACATTCGTACTCTATAGACAGACAGTAGGCTGAAATATTTTAAAATTCTGACAATTTTTATCGTTTTTTGTAATTGACTTGTTCGAACAATGATATAAATTGTAAAATGTATATTTCAATACACTAAATATGGTACAATTAAAAAAAATTAAAACAATTAAATATCTTATGTTAAACCAACAAGTGTCCACATTTGTTACCAAAGGTTTTTTAGAATATTTAATTTTCTAATATTAAAAAATATTTGAAATGTAAAATATATGTATTAAAATAACTACTAATTTAAAACAGTTAAAGGTTATATAATATGATATCAGAAACTACCAACTTAGATTAATTTTAATTAAAATTTAAAATATTTAATTACATAATAATATAACGGTCAACAAAATTTAATATCATCATTATCCCCAAATACAATTTACGTTTATTGAAACAACATAAGTTGCCATTAAAAGCGATTTTAAAAAGATATCAATAAATAACTTTGAAAAATATTCTTAAAATGCTTCAAAAATTATTTCTAAGTTTTCTTACTTACACAGAGAAAATTTTTTTGAACTAACAATTTGTGAATTGCCTAATATCCTATACATCATTAATAGTTTTATATACAGTATCAAAATATCACAATATAAAATAGCAACATAATTTATAAACATTTGTTATTTATTGAATAAATTATGTTATATATTTTTGACAATTAAATCAAAGAAATTAAAGAAATAGTGTTACAAAATTCAAAACAATTGTTAATAAAATAATATGTAAAAATGTTATACGAATTCGTAAAACATCTGTATTCGGCAATATATAAACAATAATGACATATTTTACATTGTAACATCGAGAAAAATTGTTAAAACATCGACACTGTTATTAAATACAGCTTTTCTCTCTCATTTGTCCATTTGAATTTTCTACAACTTCTCTAGAGTTTACTTGTACGTGTAAACAGTACTTGTTGAAAGTGGTAATTGTTTCTGTGTGGTTCTAAAGATACATATACAATTGTAATATTTATAGTAATATTACAATAGAAGTTCTAAACAAATTTGTTCCTAAGAAATAACTTTTGTTTAAACATAATTTCATAGGAATTTTATTAATCATATTTTGATTTTAATTGTTTAATAATTTTAATATATTAGTATATTTAAGAATGTTAACTAAATTTATACTAAAAATATATTAAGTAATTTTACAAAAAGAAAAAAGAATATGATTAAGTGGACATCAGAAAAAGAACAATCTTAAAGATGTCAGCAAACATACGATCAGATAATTGATTGTTTTTATTACAGAGCCAAATAGAAAATAGAAAAAAGCGATAAAAAATCCATCTATCGCTGGGTCACTCAACAATGAAGACCTTTTAATAAAATATCTTTGGCAAACTACAACATTGAAAGTGTTTGGAACAGTGATCTCCATAATTGTGTCACTCTGTATCTATGAGGTAAGGTATGTGAGCAATAACAACAACCGATGCAAAAAAGCATATAATTGATTTTGAATGGAATTACTACAAAATACTAATTATGCAACGATGCTCGCCTTATGCACAATTTCATTAAATGAAACACAAACTTGAAACCACCTTAGACATCAGAATCGATGGAAGGAATATCTAAGAGAATATCGATGTGATGGAGAACTACATAAAATTATGTCTGATAGGAGAACACATTATAGTTTTTCATTTGACTTTCATATGTCACAAATGTTATTTCTGGACGTCCATCTTTTAATTAGAAGAACACATACAAAACATGAAAACAAATATATTTTTTGTAACTTATATATATATATATATACTAATAAAATTAATACCACTACTCGTTTTTTAATGCATTTCATCCTACATGTTACACCTTCCTAAGTGACCTAAACTTGTAAACAATGATATTTGAAATGTTTAAATAAAAAAAAGACTACATTAAAAAATTGTGCAGCCAAAAGCATAATAGAATATAATTTTGATCAAAAGATGCGAAAATAAACTTTTTTTAACATTGCCCTATATCCGATTTTAGCCCATAATGCGCGCTTAAACATTTTCTACAAGTTTAGTTATTACTATCAATTCATACTATTAGTTTTCTAATCATTTACTTAGCTATCCATTTAGCAACAAAGATATTATGATGTATAAATATAGGGGAAAATAAAGTGAACAAAATCCAGTTTTTAGCCTATTTTTGATGACTATTGACATAACAAATTTTCAGTAAGTGCCGAACAAAATATTTTGAACATTTTTATAGGGATGTGAGTCATGATCATGAACGCTTCAGCTTATTTGATACAATCAAAATTTAGATATGTCTAAAAATTATTATTCTAATATTATTTTGGTTAATGTACATTGCGTTATCAAGCACTACAGTATATTCTACGAAATCAAAGATACATAAAGAATTAAATACGAACCTTCAAATTTCAGAATGTATAGCCTAATTAAATTTTGAGTACAATAGGGCTAGATTATAAATTGCAATAATTGAAATATTAAAATGTCTTCTGAATATTCTTAAATCCCATCATATTTTTCAAAACCTTTTAATATTTTGGAATTAATAACATTAAACATTTCCTATTATGCCGTACATATAGTTAAATTACATAAAATAATATATTAATAGACATGATATTTGTAAGCTAATGTAAAAACCAAATTCAGCTATAATGAAGTCAACGAAACGCACATTTTATTGATTATGGATATTTTATTAATGCCATGACAACACAAATAACGACAAACAAAACAGTCAATATTTATAACAGTTCCTTTTCTTCTGTTAAATTATGAATAATGCAAGTGCCTATTTATTAATTACAAAATAAACTATTTTAAATAGACAACAGATACCTACACAAGCGAAAGAAATTGTCGAATTAACAATAAAGTTATTTTATTCATAACAACACAAATCATATACCTACTCCAAACACATTGTATCTACATTATTTGCAGTAGAAAATGGTGGCGGTAAAGACTTCAATAGAAGGTAGCAAAATAGCATATCAATACTGAATTGAGGCAATAGACAACATCAAAAGCTATATAATATCAGCTAAAATATAGAGCTATCATCATTGCAAAACATCTAGGAAAACTCAGAGAAAAAATATATGCACTAAGAGCGAGTGCGATCTCAAACACAATATATTGTATGTAGAAATATCTCAGGGATGTCTTTTCCAGTAAGGCAATTATGAGAAAGTTCGCGTTTGTGGATATTATAGATACTCAATAGTTAAATGTATATATGAATGTCATATACAGCGACGCAACAGAATTATATTTTACTGTACAAATATATCAAAAATAATTTATATTATATTGCCTGCTATGAATGTGACATGAATTATGACAATGAATTTGCATTTCACAAAAAAATTCTGTATTTGACTTAAATAGTTAGATGCCAAAACATAATATGAACATAGTTTTTTTTAGAAAACCGTAAATAAAGTTTATTTAAGTTTAAATGTCTTTATATAAAATAATTTAAAAAGAATTCAACCCATTATAACAATAATCAAACTGCGCGATTACTGTTGTGTATCACCGAAAAATAAGTATTGCTTTAGTTAATACGAACATGACTTTGTAATATGTTTTACGTTGAAATGTTACTATGAAAAAGTAGTTTATATTCACTAAAATCTCAGTTCAAATAGTTTGCTACAATTAAGTTAAGAAAACTTAAGTTAATCTACCTTATCCACAAAAGTGCGACATTTCTGTCCCACCACTTAAAAAAGACATTCCCAGTAAAACATATTATGATTTATATCTAGTGCTTTTGACATACAATAAAATATATTAACTGAAAAAATAACTGAGTATGAACTATTGATAGACAAATTATTTATCAACACATACAATCAAGGGGTATTATCGTACTACTTTCAAGAATCTAAAGTAGTATACTTTGAAAAGTCCAAATAAATTGTGTAAAGCGTCAGGTGAGTTGGCACAACCAATTATTGTAAAAGTAATATTCGGTATGGCTGATTCTGAGAAAGATTTTTTTGGCGATCACACGTTATTTGGGGTCAATATTTTTCCTATTTGAAGAACACTCTCCGAGATCTAGGGTGTCCTGAAAATTAAAAAAATATTATTTATTAGTCAAAATAAACAAAACAGAGAGGAATAGGCATACCATACCCCGGTGAGGAAAAATGGTGAACTATATTCTTTCTTTATATGTTAAAGTTGCTTTCGGTAAAATGCACAATTGAAAAAGAAAAAAAAAACATTTCAAAAACTTTATATATTTCTAGTGACAAAATGCCACTAAATAATCATCGTTCGATAATTATGCGAAAATAAAAATATATAGGATATATAGATCTGATTAAATGAATAGTAAGGTATATATATGTAGAAAAAAAGTATATATATTATATTAATTCGTATGAATATAATTAATAAAACCAATAACATATAAATATATACAGAATGGCCCGTCCAAGTCTTTAGAAATTGACTGAGTGAAAACAGAATTACAATTTAAAAAACAATACACAGAACACATAAAGAAAAAACACAACATTGAAAAAATAAATGTAATAACCTGTTGTCAATAGTAAAACAGTATCGGACACAGAGTTGAGGATACAATTGAAATGATTTACATTCACCGTTACAATGTTAATTCTTTAAAAATAATTATTTTCCCAGACTATGACATATAAGCCTGAAATATAAATGGCGACATCATAACGTGTTCAAAGCGTTTTCAGTGTAGAAAGCATCACAATTGATGCAACTAAATTAGTATAGGACACCGGTACGTCGATCTTTCGGAGGTCTGTTATTGGGTTGAGGTATATAAAGTCATACATTTTATAAAAAGGTATGATAGTCACTTTAACATATATACTGAAGGCCCAAGCGAAGGAATGTTCAGTTTTTGTAAATATTCAACATGAAAAATCAGCTCTTCTAGATCACGCTTTAAAAATGTTCGTGTCATGGGTTTTTCTAACGGAAACAAAGCTCTGGAAATTAATTATCTTCGTAGAATTATCGTATAAATGTCTTACAAATAGATAGTATAATTATAATATCTATGATTTAACATTACCACAGATTAATCATGTAACACATTATTTTTTTATGATTTTTGTATTATTTTTTCATTTGCAGACAGTTTTTAAGGTTTTAATCGGATCATTAAATATTTTGTATTCATTCATTATACACATTCATATTGATATTATTATTGACTTGTTTTGTTCAATAACTATACGCATTCATGTAATCTATGCATTTGTTTCATATATAGGACTTCGAAATGCATCCTACTTTACGAAGAGTGACTTATTGCCATTAGAAATATGAAAGGTTTTTAAAACATTTGGTTTTTTTATACTTTTTTCAATTGTACAATTTAGCGAAAATAATTGTTATATATATTTTGTAACCAGTGCCACACATTAGAAACTTATTCTTTCAAACTCAATATATATATATATATATCTCATTAATAACATTATAAATTCGCATTTTGACACAAGTGAGATAAAAAGCAACTGTAAAAAAACCAAAGCGTATAATAATTATCGATGTGCGGAATTTAATCAACCTTGTGTTTTTGAATAAAGTACTTAAATTTTCAAATTTCGTGAATTTTCATTGTTTTTATATTTTCGACGTAAAATAATATTTATATATAAACAATAAAAAACAATCCCAACATTTACCTTTTCAAGATACGATACATATTTAACATTCCACTTATTATAAAAGATACATAAACGAATAATATTAAATTGATCATTGTTTATTTTATATAATATTTCATACTACTGATTAGCAGCTATAATAAAATAGGTCTCTGCACATCAATATATTTAAAATAAGTAATGTCAAACGGTAAAATAAATAAAAGAAACAATTTATTGAGTAAATAAAATCCGATATTGTTTGTGTGGAAAAACAGGTATGTATAAATTGCATCCCTTTCTGTGTATTTCAGCGCATGATAGGCATGTGTACTGAAATGTATAAATTTTGGACAATCTTGTACAACTTAAATTATTTAAATTAGGCCTAACTGTGATTTAAAAACTTGATTACCGAGGTTGTCAAAAACTTCAGTTTATTGCAACTAAATTATAAAAATCAATAAAAAATATTATTTCAAAATGGCTTTGGCATAATTATAAGAGTAAAAACATAGTTTTATTCAAATTTCGTAACTTTTTTTAATGTTTGGTTCATGAAAACTTGTAAATTTTACGAAGCTTATTTCATTTTGATATATATATCAAAATTAAATTTTACTTATTTCTATTAAACAATTTATTTTTACTATACTGACAATAGAGATATTAAATTGAAATTATCATCAACAAACATCAATGTTTAAAACTGACAATTTGTCATACTTTTAAAAGTAATATACTTTAACGGATGGAAAATGACTCAATATTACTTAAATATATCGATCGATTTCGGCATGTTGCAATAGAGCAATATCAATAATTGTATTACAAATGTTACCAGAACAGCACACAAATTCTATTATAAGTTCAAAACAAACCCACGTTAATAAATGTTACCATTTTCAAGTATTATCTTTCTATGAAGGGAAAGCATTAAACAATTAAAATACACTCTTAAAATCAGAAAAATGAAAGAACAAAAATACAAGTTTCTCTATATATTTCATAACTAGGCCTATTGATGAAAAAGCCATTTTGTTCAGAATATATAATTACTTACCTACATTATTATTAAGTTTACCATAATTTTAAATTTTTAGCATTACTTTTTTATAAAAATATTCCACCATTATTTTTTTAATATTACACAATAAAATATCAATTAATAGATATCACGAAATACTTTTTTTAATATAAAACTAAAACTAAATATAATCTATCCATACATTGACGGAACGAAAAAAATATTACCAATTATAATAGATACTAAATAGGATTACAGATATAGCAACTATTAAATCAATTATTTAACTAAACAAAAAATAATAAACTATGAAACAGTATTATAAATATCTGGATCAACTGATTAAGACACAAATTTGAAGTCTCACAACTAAACGATTATAACTAACAGAAATATTTTACTTGTGGCCTATTTCATACTAACTTTACGTGCTATGTTATTCTCTTCACTAGCTTTTTAGTTCTGTTTCCTGGTCATTAATGGTTCTGACAATAAAAACTGATCTTCACTCTTGTTGTTATCTTTTATGATATATTAAAAGGACGCAACTCTTGCGTGTGTCAATTGTTTTTTTATAGTAAAGCCGTTGATTATAACTAATTATATTATTAACTAAATATCATTTGAAAATAATTAATAAATTAAAATAAAGACTTTTCTCGATTGAATAAGTACCCTTTTATTTTTACATGCGACCGCTACAGGCATGAAATAGTTATTTTTTAATTATTATACTATTAAATTGGCATTTCTTTTTATAATACAAGACAATACATTTTCAAAATAACGGGGCAGTCTTTTTTCAAAACATCTCGATGTTGTGTAAGCAGAACATTACGATAATAAATGAAATTTTCTTCAACGTGGCTTTTTCAATTATTTGTGTTAATAACAGTGGACAGATATTTGTCTTCTAACAATGAATAATTTTTTCTTTTAATTAACAATTGAACCATCCTTTTAAAAACAATACAAGTACGCTACCAATGAACGCGTAATTTACTCAAATTGGTTAAAACAGTAGGTACCTACAGTTAGACATTATTACTGTGATCATGTGATGTGAATTAAACAATAAAAATAGACACCACATTGAAATATTTGTTCATTAGAATAATTACTATCTATACATAAAAATTTATGGTAAATCAAATATATTCATATAAATTAATTCATTTGCTGCATAGAAAAAAGAGTGTAGTATTAAACTGCTTCATTCAAAAGCAATACAAGTTTCGTCATCTACGTCATAAATGTTGTTTGATAAAGGTTTATGCGAATCTTTCTCTCTCTGCGCAACTCAATTTTTACTATGCATTGAAACTATTCATACTCAGTTGACAATCCATTGGAGAAGCATAACTTTCATGACACATCAATAGTTAAAAATATATTAATAGAAACACTGACTAACGCTTAACTAGAGTTTATTATTTAACAACACTGTGACTTTGTCTTGAGAAAAATAATCCAGCTAGATTCTATCGGTCGTACGTTATTAGAAGGGAGAGTACTTTTATGGAAACCATGGCATATAATATAATGGAAACAGATTTCTTCCTCCGAATGATAAGTTTAATTAGACTAGTACTACAACTAACTGTGGCTTTCGTCCAAATAATATTGCAATAATGACGTCAAATTACAAGCTGGCGTATGAGTCACAAATACCTAGCTCCAGCAAGACAGCATAGAATGACTCATTCCTTCCAGGCAATCTGCTGCTGGATACACGTTTCATTTTGTACATCTTGAATGACAAAAAACGTAAGAAAACAATCAATAAGAATTAAGTTTGTATGATAAATAATGCCGGCTTTTAACCTTATTCCTGCAATTTAATTAAAACAGACTGAAAATAGCCATGACACACCTCAGAATAGTTTTGCATTGCTCAGCTGTAATGTATTATAAAATGTATCACTTGTATCAATGTCTATGAGTTGAAAAAAGTTGTTTAATTTAAAAAGTAGCTTATTAACTAAGCAATTTCAAGGAGGTCTAGTTTATTTTAAAACGAGTCGTTTATTTTATAAAATTTGTATAATATAGTTATATTCAATGCAAATTTAACATACCTACACGGGAAATGTAAAACCCTAACTTTAGGAATAAGATGTACAAAAAATGCATTTTACATTTCATTGTAAAATTATCAAGGTGACCGCAAAATAAAACAATAAAATTTTATAATAATATAAGACGAAAAACAAAATTCAGAACCGAACTCCGGAATGGTCCAACAAACAAATTGTATTATTAATCAAACAGTAAATATTAATTTAAAATATCTTGAAACAATTGTGCAGGACTTTAGACCCAACAATGTTCTTTAAGAATGAGCTTAAAACAACTAGGTCCGTATACATCTATGATTGTTACCCATTTCTAAATCACAAATTGAAAAAATTTCTTCCTTTAATGATACCTTAAATCTTCTTAAATTGCTTACCTCACCTCTCACGTCTTCATTTCAAAGTTTAACATACATGTATTGTGCATTTACCATGTTCAGTGGAACATACTGCATAATCTTTATAAAATTGGAATGAAAATTATGATTAATTATTGAGATAGGTATGTTTTACGAGTTCAGCAGAAGTTAGCATACATTCCATTAAATAAGTTTTTCAACGCTTTCGCAGCAAATAAAATATTGCTAATTAAATGATTAAAATAATAAAATATTTAAATTAGGATTTAAGTCAAATATTTATTGCTTCTAATATAATATTTAAATATTCTGTGAATCATCATTTTTTTGAAAATATTTTTAACTAAAAGTACTGCACTGATTTTCACTTTTCTTATAAAAATAAATAGGTTACTTTTAAACATCAAGAGCACTTACGGGACGTTTAGACGGAGACCGATGAAGGAATTTCGTGAGCACAGATGAGAGAGCTTCGTTGGCATTTCTCAATTTGCTAGATAAACAAAATGAACACTATTAATAGTTCAGCCTCTAAAACCACAAATTAGCGATATATGTATATATTTAATTTAAAATTTACTTGACAAAGATGTAGTTTCAAACCTATTAAAATGGGTGTTCTTAAATCAAACAATTTAATAATAATTCTAGAAAATTAATTACGACCTATGTTGATAGCGCTTTACGATTAAACTACGCTATGGTCGATGTGGTTGTTACATTATATTCATTTTGAAAAACAATACCGATTTTACTTCACAGTTTAGATCATTATAGAAAAAGTAAATAACGCACTAATATTTTTTATTGTAACAAAAATGCACTTTCAGGTCATTCCAGTAGCCTACTTGTTGACTAAAAATATATATTGCGCTGAGCATAGCCTACTCAAACAAACCGTCAAATTACATCGTTATAAATACCGAATTTTTAAAACTAAAATTTAATGGTTTGTATAGTATTAAAAAATATATTTAAAAACGAAAATGAATTGTTTGTTAATTTTTTCAGAGCTTAAAGTATCTTTCTTAGTGATGTCTTCAACCGATTTATTAAAAATGAATGATTATTTACAAGAAACATCACTACATGTGTACTATATTTTAAATAAAGTTTCACGCCTAAAAAAATTTAACATTTTAAATATTATCAATTAAACGTAAAAAACATCGATGATAGTGACTCATAGAGGATAACGTTGTATATAAAATATTTAGATTTTTATGACATAACATGTTTCGAGTGTAATAATTTAAATAAAACATTAACATATACAGAGATATTAAACTTTTAAGATAGAGGACAACTAATAACCTATGTTTTTAAACATTTAAACATGTATAACAGTTAAACCATTTCTAGGTAAATAGAATTGATTGGAACCATTAGGCAAAATCAGCTCATCAGATAGAAAGAAAAGAGATAAATCAGAAATAATAAAGTATAAATCAAATAAAGGTTAACTATATAACAAATAAAACCGACAAAAAATCCACAAAAGGCAAAGGAGAGGAAATAATAAACTGGAAATAACATGAGTATAACTTCTTAGAAAAAACTCAAAAAAACCCGCCAAAACGGGAGACCAATACCAAAAGTGAAAGAAAATTAAGGAATTCCACCACGTTATACTTGTATTTATAAATAACACAAGTCAAGGAAATGAGAGAATGTTAAGTCATGCCTGTAGTGGTATATGTTAAATAAAGCCATTATCCAGGACACAAAACCAAAACGGACCGTAAGTAGAAGCTGACTTATACAGATATATAGTAGAAAATTAATAAGGTGCGTGACTTAGGGCCCTCAGCGGTGTGTTTTTTTAACCGGTTTGATAGCGCGCTATCATGACACTTCCTTTATTCAATAACTACTGATCAAGATGGTAAAAAAACATATAGGCTTCACGCGAGTTTAGAAAAGTATTAAAATAAAATTTAGAAATAAAGCTATCATTACATTTATACCAATCAGTGTTGTATTTGGTATATGCAACATCATGCCAAACTTGAAATGGATGAACCCATGTGACAAATAACACCAAAAAAGAGAAAAATGGTCATTATTTAAACAAAGATTAATGGACAATAAGATGGAATGTCCAGTTTTACAGATTCTACCAAACCTAGTAAAAGTAAATCTGTTATTAAGAATGGTCAAGAATATTAGGATGCTGCCATCCTAACTGTCATGATAGAATAAGTAGTATTAATATTACAGGATGGACATAGTTTAGTTAAAGGAGTATATGATGGCCAAGAGATACTGACATTGTATATTGAAATAATTAATAAAGATATTATAAAAAGATTCAAAGCAGTTGGAAGTAAGATGACGGAGATGTGTTATATATTCCAAAAAATGTTGACTTGATGGATGGTATGATGTCGTTATCATTATCTTGCAAGCCGCAAAGAGAAATAAAAGCTTCATGAACATATTGTAAAATTAAATTAATTAAGCATGTGTAAACAATTTTTTGTACGACTAACAGAGCTTCAATGACAAATATATATAATATACTATAAGCAATATATTAGGTATAAGTTCAGTCTATATAAATCTAAATTCACAGTTAACTATGTAATACTGAAACCGCATTGCTAATAACACATAATAAAAATTTAATAAGCAATCTATAAAATTTCACTACATTACTACAACGTTAAATACATGTTTCTATTGTAATATAAATAAATTGTTTTGCGATAATATCGCTTACGAATTATAAATTCCTAGACAATTATTCGGAATATGAATACGATTAAATGAAATAAACATATAATTACAACAGTAAAATCTCCGTAAACCAACCGAATCTCCTGATTGGAGACATCAAGTTTATTCTCCAGATCACTAATGTACTCCTCCCGTCTTACGCGGCTCTGAAAAGCCGAATCACGATTGCGTAAACGTCGCCGGAATTCACGAAGTGCGCTCTCCTGCTTTTTGGTAACTGGATGCCACTGAGGTACCGGGATTCCCTTTTCTTCTAGGAAAGTCTTTTCTTCTAGAGTTAAGCTGAGTTTATCACCCTGTACAGAGTTGAATTATTAGACGAAAAAACATATAAGAAAATATAGTTAAATTTGTTACTCAATATTTACTAAGTTAATTAACCGGGTCAGTTGAATAACTATTAATAGTCGAAATATAATGACAGGTGTAATATTCATCAATAACGAACAAAAAAAATTTTTACATTTTTAACAACCATACATAAATACTGAAATAAACCAGAGATATTGACGCAATTAACACACCACATATTTGTTTAAGTTTGCCTAATTAAAAATTATTATTTTAGTCAGTTTAATTTTTTAAAATCATTAAATATGTTAAAGTAACATTAACTTCATAACATGCTATAGGTACCGATACAAACAATGTTTGAAACAAGTACATTATATAAGAATGTTGCATACCGATTTACCAAACTTGATATCTTCATTGTTGATAGCCATTGACTGGAAATGTCCATCCTTTCCAGTTTTAGCAACACATCGGTACGGATGCACCGTTGTGGAAGACTTTACAGCACCAGGTTTACCCCCAATTCGAATTGGTCCTCCTCCAATAGGCTGAGCGAGCAATATGTTATTACTTACAGTTTTCTGAAGTTCGTCGGAAATGTCTCGATTGGTCTGCTTGCTGAGCAGCTCCCGAAGTTCATCTGGAAGAATAAAATTTTATAATTCTTATAAGTTTTCCAATATAGCATATATTAACTATAGCGCGTAACTGATGATCTAAAAATATGGATTTCACGTAAGCATGCTTTAGGTTATCGCAATTATTAATAGTTTCAATATCTCAATTTCATAAGGTAGTTATTGTCTTATATTTCTAATTTATTAACGTTACATCATTTATTAGTTTCACTCCCAGTGCAATATAATATAAGTACAACTTTAGATATGTTTATTTGTGTATTTATGGAAAGATCGTTACATGTGCGATTTAGTTAATTCTCATTTTCAAAAACGAACTAATAAAAATGTAATTACCTCAGTACAATTCATGTTTATTATATTATCAGTGAAATATTATTTGAATAATATATAATGACATTACATATTTAAGTAAGTAGTGAAACTATCCACCAAAATATATAAACAAAGTATTGAATTACAGTACATTCAATGTTATCCTGGAAAACAAAATATTAAGAATATAGAGATACTACTCTGGAAAAAACAAAACAGAGCACTCAGGAAATCAATACGCTTGTACCTGTAGGTGAAACCAAATTATTCACATTGCTCATGATATTTGGAGAAGATTTGCACTTTTTATCTTCGGACAAATTTGTACTCTGTAATAAGTCTAAATAAGATAATGGATCACTTGTTGGAGTTTCTACAGATGTCAGGTCAATAACTTCATCTGGAGGTTTAATTTCCATCATCATTTCTTTGTTGATTGTTGGTGAGATGCTATCCAGCGATTGATAATTAAATAAATTTTTCTCCTCAAGCAATGGAGTTAATGAAATACCATTTGTATCACTCAACCAATCAGTTTTAAAGTTATCCTCATTTAAACTGCGAGTTTCAGTTTGAGCAGAAATGCTGCGAAGACTTACAAAGTTGTTCAAAGATGCATTTAAACTAGATGAAGTCTGAACATTTTGAATTTCATTCTAAAAACAAAAAAATAGTAGTCATCATTTAATATTTTTTAATATTTCAAATTAGAAAATACTACCTTAAGAATACCATTGTCTGCATTCAATAAAAGATCCAGGTCATCACATTGACTATTTGAAGCGGAAGTGTCGTAAAAACACATTTCTAAAAATATAATCAAACACAATTGTGAATTTTAGGAATGTGTAACATGGGAATATATATATATATAATATAGTAGGCTGTTTATAATATTTAAAGTGCTATTTGAATTTCATTAATATAAAATATAAAGTCTAAATGTATCACAAAATGAAAAAGAAAGTCAATTAAATGAATAAATTTCACAAACTAAATATTCTCTACAGATAGTGAAATAGGTACAGTGTTGCACTATCTATAAAATAAAAATCCGGACGATAAATTTATAATGAGCATCGAAGTCACGAGGTGGTTAAGGGGAGATCTGGGGGAAGTCCCCAGCGACGTACAGAGCAGAGGCGGAGTCCATTGTGGGAGTTTAGGGCAAAGTACCCCGATTTTTTTGCGTATTTATACAACCAATTCGTTAAATATTCACAAAAATAGGAACTTCATGATTAATAGACAGGTAAATTAAAAAAATTTCCTACTTTGAAAAACAAAACATGCAATTGTAAAACTATGTAATTATACAGTAATAACTAATATACTACCTCACCCCTAACCAATCAGGCTTTAGTTTTTATTATTTAAAACACCTTTTTTTAAAACTATCCAAAAAAATAAAATCCGGATTAGTGTCAACACTGTACTACACCTTAAATATACAGGGCTGAAATTTATCTTTTTAAATCAGTCCCCAATTGAGCAATCAGATTAGATACTGGTTGAAACAGAGTGCCTACTTTTATATATAAAAATAACTTATTGCTAGAAAGTCAAAAATAAGTTGGACGGTTTGCAATACATGTTATATAGGAGTATAAATGAGGGAAGATAACATATAACATGTACATAATCTAGTTAAAATATATCTAGAGCAAACAGATCTGAAGGAATAGTTTAATCACAAATGTTTTATTGAATATCTCAGAAATAGTTTATAAAGCTCATATGTGCCAATAGAAACCTATCACCAGCTGGGAAACTACAACAGGAATACCTTATCAATAAACACATTTTGTAGTTACTAATAGTTATTGGCAATTGTTAATTTCCAAAAATTAAAATTCACTAATGATATATTACAGTTTAAAATGTATACTATATATTAAAATAGTATAATTTGATATTATATCTGTGAATTCCATATAAACGAAATAACTTTTTTCCCAATTCAATCATTATTTGTGTGATTAAGCATACATTGTATATTGGCTGCAATACAAATAGTTGTTACAACAGTGATTTGAAACATATACTACAATACATATGTAATACAGTTTTAACAGCTAATAGATGTATAATAATTATATTTAGGATTCATACAGCTTAGTTATGAAAATGTATAATAGAAAGATTTTTTTAAATATGATAAATATGGCTGAAAATTAATTACTCCAAAAGTTCAAAATTCATTTGCATGCTGAAACAATAGTAAGACAGAACCAATCAGCAAATAATTGAGACAAAAGTACATTATGTAATTCAGTTAACAATAATTCTTGGACATCTAGAAACCACTCTAAAACGAGTGACATAGTAATGCCAAAAGAAATGTATGCAATGTGTAGGTTACATGAGCAAATCAGATCTCAAAATTCATTTGTGTGAAAAGCAGTTTGTTTGTTATTAATATTTGGACCATCACTAGATATTGTAAAAGATTCTGTGATGGAATCAAGTCAGATGAAAGACATTCCAGAAAAAAAAAATTAAGTCTGCTGCACACTACAATGGCCATGGAAAAAAAGAGTTTAAAAAATTAACCTCAGCATATTTACTCTGTAAGTTAAAAAATCAAATAAGGACATCCAGTTACTTTTCACTTGTTGTAGATTCATAGAATTCCGCAGTGTAGAAACCGGATGTCTTTATTTTATACAAATAGGAAACTATGTATGATAATTTTTCTTATCTAAACTCTTATTTTGAAAAAAATTGAGCCTACTTCGAATATAGTGAGTGTCTTAAATTGTAAAAAAATTAATGTCTAATACAAAGGAAATATATATTTAACATAAATAAAAAGTATATTTTAAAATCACTGAAACTTAAAATGGCTATTTATTATTATGTACAATATAACTTGTAAGAATAACATTATATCTAATAGAGCTTTCCAAATAAAAAAACAACTCCTTAACAGTGATGAACTACAATCATGAGTTACTATTAAAATTATGATAGAAAAGTGTACAATATTATATTAGTCATAAATAAAATATATATTTCAAAAACACAGAAAATCAAAATTGCTATTTATATTGTTGTGTGACTATGTCTATTGATATGTTTAAAGTTTTGTATTTTGCCAGTTATGAACATCGAAATACACACAGTCATAATTAATAATACATAGTAATATTTAATAACTAAAATTCGATATACACAACAAAATATCAGTATATACTCGAAATTCGAGTACCCATGGCCACCCTGACATATGTATATTCCAGGATATTATCAATTCCAAAACTATTTGCATATGAAAATAAATCCAGACACTACAGATTTCATGAAAAATAAGATTCCAACTTTTATTATTATTTATAAATTATTTTTGTTGTGATATTGGCTTGCTGATTGTTATTGTATTTAATAAAAATATATAATCCATTGAACTGTATAAATGGTTTATGTTATTAGTATGTGTTATACAATAAAACAGACTGGTCATAGGCCTATATGAATTTGATATGTACCTATAAAGACTATATGTGCCAATATAAACCTAGGCCCCAGCTGGAATTGATTATTTTGATTTTGAAGTTGTTTCTTTTCCCATCCAAGATATAAATATTCATCATAATATTGTCTATACTTGTTTTTATA
The DNA here is from genome assembly GCA_034780555.1 of Coelogynopora nodosa. Classification (NCBI taxonomy): domain Eukaryota; kingdom Metazoa; phylum Platyhelminthes; order Proseriata; family Coelogynoporidae; genus Coelogynopora; species Coelogynopora nodosa. Next base: position 2,876 of record JAUZND010013430.1, on the reverse strand, counting down.
GTCAATTGATCAGATTTGCTAAGATCTGTGCCCTTTTCAGTAATTTCTGTTTCATATTTATTTTTCTTTACAATACATCAATTAAATGCAGTTTTGATTAAAAGATTTTAGTTAAAAAACTTTTTTTTCTGCAACAAGAATCCTCATTTAGTTGATAAATATAATTTGATAAATGATACTTTTATTAATGCCTATATTAACTATGATGTTGACAGTTACCATCATGATTATTATCAAACAATTCTTAAACCTTCACCTAATTATAATTTTTGTCCTATTATTAAACCAATAGGTTTCACTAATCTTGGTAACTCATGTTATCTAGGAAGTTTAATTTAAATATTTTTGCCACAATGCAGATTGTTACTTTTAATGATTATACTAATGCTTATAATTTGTTTAATTATTTATACAATGAAATAATTTTTACAAACAATCTAGTTCCTCATTTAACAACCACAAGCAACGGGATGTTTATGAAGCTTTTATTTTTCCCAGTGGCTTGCAAGAGAATGATAATGACATCATATCATAGATCAAGTCAACATTTTCTGGAATGTCTAAAACATTCTCCGTCTGTAAATTTTGTCATCATACTTCCAACTGCATTGAACCTTTTTATAATATCTCTATTAATTCTATCAATATACAAAACTCTATCACTTGGTTATCAGATACTTCTTATTCCATCATGACAGTTAGGATGGCAGCATCCTAATATTCTAGCCATTCTTAATAACAGATTTACTGTTACTAGGTATGGTATAATCTGCAAAACAGGACATTCCATCTTATGTCCAACCAATATTTTTATGAATAATGAAAAAAATATCATTTTGGTATTATTTGCCACCGTTATTCATCCATTTGAAGTGGTCATTATGTTGCATATACCAAAAACAACACTGATTGGTATAATTGTAATGATAGATATATTTCTAAATTTGATTGTAATACTTTTCTAAACTCATATGAGGCATATATGCTTTTTTACCATCCTGATCAGTTATTATTGAATAAGGGATGTGTGATGGCAGCACACTATCAAATCAGTTAAACACTGACTTTGTTGGAGGTCTTAAGTCCCACACCTTATTAATTTTCTACTGTATATCTCTAAGTCAGCTTCTACTTTTAGTCCAATTTGGTTTATGTGTCCTGGATGATGGCATTATTTAACATATAACCACTACAGGAATGACTTAACATCTTTTCATTTCCTAGGCTTGTGTTTTAAGTACAAGTATAACTTGGTGGAATTCTTTCATTATTCTTTAACTTTTGGTATTGGTCTCCTTTTGGCTGGTTTTATTGAGTTTTTTCTAGGAAGTTATGCTCTTTTTTCCAGTTATAGAATTTCCTCTCTTTTGCCTTTTGTGGATCTTTTTGTCATTTTTCTTTATTATGTTGTTACCTTTTTTTTTATTTATATTTTATAATTTCTGATTTATTACTTTTAATTTTATTTAGTGAGCTGATTTTGCATGATAGTTATGATCGATTCTACTAATATTATTATAATTCTGTTTGGGTGTGGGTTCCACTCCTGCAAACCTGTGCATTAATATATTTAGAGGTAAATGGTTTCCCACCAAAAAATAAGTCACTCTATAAATTTTGAAAAAATATAATTTTTCACTAGTGATGTATTAGGGTGTGCTACTAAGTCAGAATAAATAGATATAAATTTCTTAAATAAACCTATGCATTAATATATTTAGAGGTTAATGGTTTCCCACCAAAAAATAAGTCACTCTAAAAATATAAAAGAAATATAATTTTTCACTAGTGATTTATTAGGGTGTGCTACTAAAGTCAGAATAAATAGATATAAAATTCTTAAATAAACACTACATATATAGTTGCCTAAATATACAATAAATTAATTTTCATTAATTTATTGTCAAAATGATTAAGCAAAAATATTGTTTTATTCATGTGCATTTTGATGAAGATGTCTCAAGATGTCATCATCAAAATGGGGTCAAACTCAGAATTAATATTATGGGTATAAATTTTTATTAATGCTTTTTTTAAAATTTCTAACCTAGAAATACCAATATGTCTTAAAGATATGTAGTTAAAGTTATTAAGATGTCTTGATACCAAGCATCTATACATTGTCAATATGTATAGCCATTTCAAACTGGTCATGTCTGGATATTAAATATTTTATTTTTGGTATACAATTCTAGACATTTTCAGCTAAATATCCAGATTAATTTTTTATAGTGAATACTTTATTTGTTGTAAATTGTATTATAACTATGATTGCAAATACATATACTACCTAAATAATAATTGTACTCAAAAATCATTACCAACTTAGGTAAAATTTCTATATACAAATGTATTTGCAGTTCTCTTCAATAAAAAATAAAAATATATTATTCTTAATTTTATTATAACCTTTTACTAAAAAGTATTGTCTTTATTAAATTGTTATTCATTAGATTTTAATATGTGATTTTATTATGTATGGAAGATATAGTCTTATAAAATAATAATAAAGTGAATTTTTATTTATTATAGTATACATATTTTTTATTATATATTATAATTTATAAGAGAAATCACTAATTTAGTAATACTAATATTGTTAAAACTTATAATCCATTAATAAACATTTTATTAATTATATTTTTGTTGAACTTTTTTTTGTTAAGTTTTAAAAGTCTATTTATTAATAATATGTAAAATATAAAATATTTAATAATGAAACACAAAGTGTTTTTAATTGCATAATATATATATATATATATATTGACGTATATAACTTTTGCATTGCATTCAGCATCACATTCCAATTGGTTGAATTTTTAATATAATTAAAATTAATTAATTAAAATAAATTAATTTAATTTATTAAAATAATA
>JAUZND010013419.1:10437-28118 GCA_034780555.1 Coelogynopora nodosa | reverse complement strand
GTTAAATGGATATAATTTACGATAAACTTATTTTTTCTATTAATGTTGCAAGTTTCAGCTCCTAATATCTTCGGCAATAAGAAAACCCAAGGGGGTATAAAATGGATCAATAATAACACCATTTTTTCTAGTATATAAAATATCCGAAATTATATTTGTTATATTTTTTAGTTAGATAAATGTATTTTAGCCACTGAGTAAAAAAATCAGCTTCATACGTTTTATAGTTCAATCAAAAACTTAATTTATTTGAAAAAGAAATTGGCAACCCCCCCTCCACGTACGAAGGGTTAAGTTATTATCTACCCTATAGAGAGTTATATCGATCTCCCTTTAAAATTTGAATCAGTTATACAAAAGTATATTTAACAAAAATGCATGTGTATAAGAATACAAGTGTAATAATTATTTATTTTAACAGGCTAACATTTAAATAACTAATATAACTACATATAACAAGTAAATAGGATAATACATAAATATAGAATATAAACAATATTAAACATAATTTATAAAAAATTATATAATGCAATATTTCAAAGCCATACATAAATAACATTGAATACATGAAAGCTAATAAACCACCCCGATTGGTACATTATGTGAAATTGAAAATATAGGAGCATCAGTTTAGATTCTTTATTGATCATATAATTTGTCGACTGTTCCTGTCATATAGAAACAGTTATTGATGTAACAGTGATTAAACATCAATCGGATTGTTTTTATGGTTTGAAAGAGTCACAAAGTCACAAATATAAGCAATAAAATAAATGTACAAACTTTCTGTTAATGTAATGTGAAAAATGCAGCTTTTTAATTTAAGCTATATGAGTTATAACTACGAAAATAGAAAACAACACCTAAATACCCAATTTTGAAGTTGTTTTAAAAAAATTCTATAATGTTATGTTATAAATATTGATTTCTTTCGTTTTATGATTTATTAATTTATTAAACGTTAATTACTAATTTCTATATATTGTTATCATATATTAAATTAACATAGCAAACAAGAAAACGCACGATTAAATTATAAAAATATCCCCAAAAATCCAACATTTCCAACTTGTGTATAAACAAATGTTCTATCCATATTGAATATACTGCAATTTATTATTTATACATAAGAAAGCATACGTATTATTTGTATATATATATATACGAGTATAAATTAATGTTTCTATTAATTTGTCTGTAACTATTGCAAAAAATATATTGTAAATAAAAAATAATCCCTTTAGTTGCTGATGAATAAAACAGCAGTCTTGAATTCAGAATTAATCATTTTTGTCTCTCTATCACCCTTTTAATGTATACTACATAATGAAACAGAAGTGAAGAGCCTTAGATATGACGTAATAATCACATATAGGAAATATAGACGATATATCAGTAAGTTAGGATATAAACGGATTCATGTCTAGCTAATATATGCTTATTATAGGTTACCTTTTATCTAGACTGTTATATAGGGAATTACTTCCTTTACTGATTGACATATGCACTGTGTTGGCAATTAAAAAAAATGTATATTTAAAATTAAAACTGCAACTTTCATGTCATATTATGAGAACGTTTTCCTAACTGACAGGGGGAGTTGAACATCAATTTCTATAATGTATGTTTAAATGTATCCCCTATTCTGACAATACTTTTGTTAATTTATAGATTTCAGGTAAAAGCATTTGGTGACTTATACAACTTAATAAAAATTAAACTAATCATATAATATCTCCTAAAACACTGTCTAACAATTGGAGCAGAGGTGACAATTATAAAGTGATGAAAAATACAGTGTGTGTGTTTCCCTTTCCATAATCGGGCAAGGCAAGGGTTTGCCGAACACTTTCTTGACATTTGTAATGCCCCTCTGCAAGAGTTGCCAGCGGCTCCTGTAACTTCCGGGAAGGTTTCAGGCTTGGATGAATGCCTTTTTTCAGGAGGAAGCAGCATAGCACTGGCTGCAGTGCAGAGAGTGCGCTGGTTCACCCTGCCTGCCCCGTCGTGGGTTTCTGGATTCTGTTTCGAAGCAGCCAGCGTCTAATGCAAGGCAGTGAAGCGGGTGATCCGAGCTAAGTGGGATGGATGATTGAGATGTAATTTAGTTGCAATTAGCTAACCAGTTGGAACAATGCAAGAGCCTTCCTTGCCTTGCTGGCTGATCAGAAGGCAAATTGACGTAATACCATCCTGGTAACCCCCTACAGCTGCAGCACCGGCCTGTATAACACTGACTCGACTATGGCGAACGTGCAAACTAATTTTCCATCGGTTATATCAGTCTGCAAAATTATTTAAAAAATTAAATAGTTACTATTGTTTAGATAATTGTGAGTCGTCTATGCAGTTATTTCTGAACTTTTTGGATATATAAGTTTGTTATTCGTGATGTTATATTAACTTTGTCATTGAAAAGAATCTATATGTTACAATTAATTCAGTATAAATAAATTTAGAAACTAAAATTCTACTGATTTTCGTGGATGATTTTTCGCTCGTAAATGTACTCATATTCAATTTAATATTTTAACTTTCTTAGTAAATATTTTCCATTATAGTATATAATAAGTACAATATATATTATAGCTTCATTAGAATCATTCATCATTCGCGTTGAATTGTAAATAATGTATGTAATTAATTAAAATATCTATATTATCAGCATTATTTATTATTTTAAACGTTTCATTTTAGAAAACAATATCTTGGCAAATTCAAGTGTTTACAGAATATCATTTTGCGGACTAATATTTAAAATATTGGATTACATACAGAATATTCCTATTGCTCCTATATATACGGAGGGGTTATACACAAGCGAGCCCTCGGATGACTAAATAAATTCTCGTCACATCACAATATGCTCAACTGATGTATTGCACTATTAGTGATATCGGTTATAAAGTTTGAGCTTGCATGAACACTCGACATCATATAGTTAGCATTATAGCAAAAGGTAATATCCGCTGTGAGACATTTAAACTTACGTACTCTTGGGAGGGAAACTATCCGTTGGTAACTGAACCCCAGATAATTGCTGCCACTTATACTACCTACTGGAATTATGAAAACCATGGAAATCTATTTTGATTAACCTTGAATTTTTCTCTCTGCCTCGTCTACTTTTGAGGAGTGCATAATGATTTTTAACGATTAATTGTTCCTTTATTTATGTTGCATTTATTGTTTGGCCTCTGATCTCTGTCTTATACATAATTTACAATGTATATATATATATTATTTAACTGTATTTTAAATATATTTTATAGATATTTCCAGTCAGAAAAATACAGTAATCAATTTTTCTGTTTAGTATATGACTATTATTTAGTAAATTACAGTTATATCATCGAAATTTCTTACATATAAATTCAATTTAATAGATATTTTAGTGAGTTATAACGTTTTTGTTTAATATAAATACGGGTATATCTGATGTATAATTAATATTTTTAAATTTAAAACTGATACATAACATAAAAATTCCAGTATGCAAAACTTGAACACAGGTCAACCATTAGAAAATTCGTATACACCTTCAATGTTCTTAAATCGCCCCACCAATTTATACATATAGACACTCAGATGATGTTATATAGCCGCCAAAAAGGCAACCAAACCAAGAACAACCCAAATGTTCCAAACTCGACCACCAATGAATGAAGCATATCGCAGTATTGTGTAAACAAAATAATCCTATATGGTGATTTTGCCCATAGGACAATAGTTTCGAAATCAGTCAGAAAACTTTTTGTAATCATATTTTTAAAACCGACTGCATATATATATATATATTTTAAATCAATAAAGTGTAGTCAATTGATTAATTCTGAATTTTAGTTGTAATCTAAACCACGTATTATTATTATTACTATAAACTTGGTTTGGTTAAATTTAAACTATAAAATGTATACTAGTGTATAGTTTTATAACTTCCCTCGCTCTTCCCATAATAAAAGGTTGGACAAGTCGCATGTCGAACACAGACAGGACTACAAATTTGATTTAACTTACCGTATAACAATCAAGAGTGACAATGATATAACCAAATAGTTTTCATCAAATAATTAATCATTAATAATATGAGGCCGCTAGCCTGAGATCAATGACAAATAACAGTCTTACGTAAACTATAAAAGCCTACTTGACGTTACAGCAGCCTTCATCTATACTCGTTGTAAATAATCGTTGAATCAATCTCCAATATTTGAAATATGTATATTCAACTCTGCGTTGGCATTCTTATAAATCATCTTTTCTAACTGCATACTAAACTTACAGAATAATGTGAAATAACTTAAATAATAAAATGAATTAATTTTTAATGTATGTGCATATAACGGATTATTATTTTTTTATAATATACTTAACTGCTTTATAGATGAGAAAGTCATACATCAAATCAATAGAAAGAGAATATGTCTTATTGAGACATTATAAAAATACAATTACTTCTTGTTATTGCATATATATACAATGTAAATTTAAATTTAAAGCTAACATATATTATAACGTACATTTCTACAAATTTCTCTACACTCTGATTATTTTACAATTATTGATTGGTTTATAATAAGCTTTATTCTGTAATTGGCATATCAATTTAAAGAGGCTTTATATTATAAAGAGAAAAAACTAAACATCGACGATGACTTCATAAAAAATTGTGTTCATGTCACTGTATACTCACATATTTAATGTATAAACTTTGTACACAAACACAATGAAACCAATTTGCTCTTATAAAAGTAATCAACTTATATAAAACAGGTGATCATCAAGCAATGAGAAATTTGGATGCGGTATATTTTTCAGTTACAGACGAGAATAAGAGATGAATAATTAATTGTATAATATAATATATATAAAGTTATTTTAATATCTTAAGATTTCCATGGATATTTCATGTTATAAAAAGTATACATAATATATAAACATTGGAAAAAATGAATCGTGAAAATAATCGTTACCGAAACCGCTCTTTTGATTTCTGTAAATTATTGCAATGAGATTTAATATTGCCTGTAATAAGATATTACTTTTTTCTCGAAAAAAGTTTCATTACAATTTTTTTGCAGCGTGTTCAGATTTACCTTATTCATGTATTTAACCATAACATGTTAAGAATAAATTTATTCGTGCAATTCTTATTTTGAAGAAATATAAAATTAGAAAACGGTACAACATCGTTCGTATAGCATAATAGTATATTGTAGCATATATCTTGTGAGTTTCTAAAACAAAAATAAGTAAGAGCGATGCTAATTAGATATCTCCGTTTACATTTACAAATTTATTAAAAAGTGGCGTCGGTTTCTGTAACTGCGCACTTTGTTATCTTTACTTTTGTCTGGTAGGAATGTGTACAGTGCAGTTTACGGCTTATAGACCTTTCCCAGATAGAAATCTGCAAACAATTCACTGCACTAATGTATTTTTACAGTCTGCTGAATTTTTTGATAGTAACTAGAAAGAGTCTTTGTTCTTTAAAATATAATAGTTAATTTTTAGGTTCAATTGATCGCCGCAATTGATTTTCTTAAATTGAGTTATTATATAATGTAACCAACACTGATGAGGACATGTGAACTAAAAAAAGAATATATTACCCGACCAACAAAAATATTATTATTAATGTATACATTTTAGTGTTCATTTGATATAATACTTTCAATCGATAATATATCATTATCATTCGTGAAGTAATGTATTATAATCACTTTGTTTTAATGTAAATCAATATGTGTACGCACGGGATACAGTCGCATTCTAGACACCGATGTATACGAGTTTTGCACTGCAACAGATGAGCGATCTATACTAATTAATGGTAAGATCCGATAATAATAATCAGAGAAGGAGCATTCAAATAGAATATTTCAATCAAAAAAATCCTTGGTGCACTTATTTGACACAACTCTCCCGATAACGCCAATATTGTGTTCCGACATCTCTTATCTGTACTTATACAAATGAGGTTTTTAGACATTTTATTCGGCTATAGTATAGCATATAACCAGTTGAATATACTAGTAGGCACCATCAGATTAATGCTTAATGCTTTTATACAGTCTGATCAATTATTAATGTAGCAATCTGAGCTAGCTTAGCTGTGTATTCAAATGACAGCGACTTGTATGTTTGTTTCGGCCAGTTTCTTCGTTTTCTTGGAACATAATAGGACTGCGTGGTTCACTGATGTGGTTCACTTTCGCTCGCCGAACTGTTTCTGAATGATAGCAGTTGTTGGGCGTGGCTTACTTTAGATATGTAAAATATTGCTACAAAACTTTGAAATATTAAGAATTATAACGGGAAATGTTTGTATATTTGAATTGAGCAAGGAGAGAATTTTTCTTATTTAAAACATGACACTCATTTTATAATTTCTTTTTACATATTATAATGCCTTACAAATATGCATCTATATCATTGTACGGCATATAACTTTTTTAAACCAACGTATCATTTTTTTATTTGAACATACTTTTGCGAGCAATTAAATGCCTTCATACCCTCTTCCACTGAGCAGTACATCATTAAAAATGGAAACTTAAAGCTATAATCATAAAAAAAGCTTTAAGCTAACGTTTAAAACTAAAACCCTTTGAACGATGTACACATATTATACTTTAAAGATTGCCTCAAATGAGATCAACTATAATTACCATTTTTCTCGGGTTGTATATATTTTTATCTCTCGACTATATACTGTTTTAGTACTTATGTGTATCATTTATGATATATATATATACATATATATTGTAGATATGCGTACGTGTGTACAGTTTAAATTACTCTATCAATAAACTTATATTAATATGCAGGTGTCAATATCATAGTAATTTTTTATATATGGCGTATTTAATATTTATAAATAAAATAAAGGCAAAAAATAAGTGTGAACTATGCTTGTTATTATATAGAAGGGAAGCGGTTCTACAGTTGTTTTTGTTTATTTTTGAAGGTGCTATTATTTTTTTTATTATTTTTATTTCTTATTTATGTTGTAAATATTATATTGTTGGCTGCCGTTTTGTGCGATGATTGTTACCACTAAAAAAGGTGCTAAATGTGAATATATTTCGTGATACAGAACAGAAAAAAGATGATCGGTTTGGCGGGTGGTTTCCGAGGGGTTTCGTATGATAATAAAATTGCAATAAAATAAATGGATAAATACAACAATTAAAAAATCTCTCTTTGTAAATTAACCGCTCCAGAGAATACACCAAAAATTAAAAGTTATTAACATCTAAACACAATTCTACTTCATTTACTTTTTATTTGAAAACCGTTATCTAGGAACTTTTGAATTAAAAAATCAGTCTTTAATTTATTTTATTTTTAAATGTATATTTAAAAAAAATTAAATAATAAAACTGCAAATAAAATTATTATACAAAAATATTTTTGTACTCAAAAATGTTTTCATTACGTCTCTATGTTTTGGAGTCACAGTATAGGTTTATTATTAATTACACTATTAGTAAATGAAAATTATCTGTCACAACTTCTTTTCTATATAGCATGTAATAAATAATGATATTTTAATAATATGCATTAATGAACACTACTATGATTGTGATATGTTAATATATATGACCTCCTATCTATCCATGCTGTAATTGAACTTATGAATTATTTTATCTTACTAAATACACATGATTTAAGATTTAAGTTTCAAGATTTAAGATCATGATTTAAGTTTAAAATAATCAAACGTTAGCAACATCTTAACTAGTAAGTTATATTTATCGTAAAAAACATATCCTTATTTCAAAAGTTATCTATTATACAGATTGCTGGCTTCGATATTCTGTATACAAGATATTCTTGATTGCATTCTGCAACGATAAATATATTATAGAGAAACACAACTTATTGTAGTTTTCAGAATAGAGAGTAAATTTCAGATATTGTTTGTTCACTTGTTCACGATAAGATGATGCATTGTCAATCTGCAACCGTACAAATTACTTTATGTATAATAGCGTAATATTTGTATTACTCGTTTTAAAAAAGTTCCTTCTATAAAAAATAATCTAAAATGTTTTGTATGCGCAGCTTACAACATTAAAAAATGTCTAAAATCTGTTTTTTTTAAATCAAATATTTTAAAGTATCTATTACTTTATACAATTGTTTTTTTATCACACGTCTGAATTCTAAATTCTGATTTTAAAATAATCCTTGAAATTCATTAACAATTATTATAAAGAATTACAAATAGATTATACAGTAGGAAATATCGGAAATATAATTCACAAATCTACGACTAATTATGAAAACATTGTCGCAGAATTCGACCATTTCAATTAGATTAAAAAGTCGGTTAACATTATAATATGGAGTATTATAGTTTCAACAGGGTGTTGTTTATAGCATCCGACAGAGAAGTGGAGGATATTAATTTAAAAAAAAATTATTACAGCATTGGTGTATATTATTATATAATTATACACTATGACTGATATTTAGCCCGTTTTATCTTGCTGACAGTTGTGGAACGGATGAAATGGTTTCACATTATATTGTTCGATATTTATATAAAGCGACTTAGATGTAATGCTGTCTGCCGACCTTTCTTTCTCTCTTTCAGACAAGGGGTCACTGATGATCCAGAGTGTGGAGGAATCAGACAACGGCCTTTACGAATGCGTGGCAATGAATTCGGTTGGATCTGTTGTCAGCCAGCCAGTCATGATTCACGTCAGAAGTAGGTTTTCATGTCGTCGTCTAATCTATACATGCGGTTTTCAATTTCAGGAAAACCCACCACTAAGGTGACGACCCATCTCAGTGTAGATCAACTCTATAAGATAATATGACCCACACTGACGAAAATGGTGTCTGTAGTATATTTGTACAATATCTATATATATATATATATATACATACAATATCAAAACAATATATATCTGCAGTGGGTCATGTATGAAGTTGTCGTTGTTTTTAATGCAGTGGTATATCAAATATAAGAAAAGTATATTTCTACTAAAGTTTATTAGATTAACAGAGGTATGTAGGCTCCACAAAAGCAAGTTATTTTTATTTTCAAAAACATTGATATAGTCTTAAGAAATCAATATACTTGAGAGGAAATATTGTCCTAATTACATTTATATAGCCCAGTTAATACTGGTCTTTATTATGGATATTAATATTTATTTAATTTGTAAGATAGTACCGACATATCATCTGGCAACACGTTAATAAAAGTGTTCTTTAATTTAAGCCAAAGCGAAGTTGTATTTGAAAAAATATATAAACTATCTCATTGGTGGTATTAAATGTACAAATACAAATTTAAATTAGTAAAGCCTTAATTCTACAGCAGTAAAATACACGGTTAACACACTAAACCCAAAAATAGCTTCGTTTAGTGTGCTGCATTCAGAGTACCGCGCGCAAGATTAGAAGATACAATGACTGTAAGCGTTGACAGCCTATTATTCTCTGTAAATAATGTATTTTGTGATATATTTTAATTAAAATATAAATATGTAGGCCAAACACAGTTTTTTTAATATTTAAAATATATTTTAATATTTTAATTTGTATAGATGAATTTTCTTTTTAACAATCTCACGTATTTTTATTTATTTTTTAATCAGTTAATAAGTTGAAAACAATTCGTAGGTATATTTTAATTATTTGTAGTACTTTGCCATTTAAGCAACATTGATTAAAATTTCAATAATATGTTTATATTCTACAAGTGTTTTTATTATTTAAAAAATGTTCAAACGCTTAAACATTTTAAATTCATATAATCCTAAACATTTATATATCACAATACATCCAAAAAGTTTCTGCAACGTCGAGTTACATAAAATGTTTATTTTAAAGTTGGTACATTTGTTACCACCTATTCAAATTGCCTTTTTACATTTATTCAGATTTAAAATCACAAAAATGGGAGACAACAAATATTTATCGTGCAGTTAATTCCTATTTTAAATGAATTTTCGAAGCATTGTCTTAGCTGCCAATACATGCGAACTTTCTCACCCTACGAAAGGAGTAATCAGAATTTGTTTTGTACGAAACGTATATTTTTTCTTAAAATAAGTGTTACATTTTTGTATTGATTAAACAACTTTCGGACTTCAATGTTTTGTTTTGTTTAAAAGATGGCAAACGTTTTTTGGAAAATAGACGTTGGTGGCGGTAATTAAATATTGATTCCAATGTTTCATAGAATGTGGAAACTTGCCTACTTACTCTTATTTAGTGTGGCTGTTTACTCATTTATATACCCATGGATGATGCCGGTGCAGGATAGATGAAGTTGAAGTCAGATTCGTCTGACGCCATCTAAATGGAAGAAAATCTAAGAATTTCATGTCATACACTTTTCGGAAGGTATCTAATAAAACTGATCAATAATATCGATTTTAATAAATTATCATGTTAAAAGAATGCATATCATGTCAAACTTTCACCAACTCTCAACAGAAAAAAGGCATTGATTTTGAGAGCTTATCAATACAAAAATGAAGCACATTTTCAAGCAGAGAAAATACTCCTCTCTCACAAAATGTAAACTATAATGAATGAAGTCTTTTGAGACCAAAAGCACTATACTATGTTAGTGAGAAGATTCGCACGTATTTTACATGTTTTATATTGAAAGTTATATTTTTATGTTATTTAGTATTTATAGTAATAATGACAGGCGATAATATATACTAATTTGTGATAAACGTATTATGGACAAACCAATGTGTTCATTTTTATTGGTCAATGAAAGTTAATATAATATATATATAATATACGTTTGATGTTATAACAGTTGAGATGTTTGTAGTCTATCTCACATTTTTGTTTGTTAAAAGGAATGTAACATTTCTTCTAGTTTAATGCAATTGTTAGACTTAAATCATCTGATTATAAAACCTAATAATATAACAGTTGTCTGAAAATCTGTTTCTACAATTTATTCAATATGTTATAAGTGTAGGCTACTATATTACCATGAGATTTGATTTTTTATGATTTGATTTCTAGGTAACTTGACGGCAACGTTTCATTATCTTCAAAAAATGAGCAAGTGTTAAAAACAAAATGTTTTTAGTGCATGACTTGATTGAGTTTGGGTGATCTGCTTCAATGTATGCTATTAGTATTCCTGTATGCTCTTGAATACATAGTTTATATTTGATCTTTTTATTTTATCCAGAGATGGATTTCATTTTTTTAAAAAACATTTGGTGGTATTTTGTGTTTATAACAGAGCATTACTAAATACTGTTATATTGCTCCGACAAAAGTATCACCGACAGAAAAGGATGCTCCAATGCCCCCCTCCTCTTCTCCCAACAGCAAACAAAATGCATCAAAACACTGGATTATTTTTTTAAATAAAAATCTGTGTGAGTAAAAATTGTGCTTACAAGAAAAAAAATCTATCAGAACTTCTCCTGCGTCAAGAACTATAAAAAATCAAAACCGCAAAGCCATGTTCATTAATAAAATTGTTTTGTTATGTTAATCAAATTTAATCCATAGAATAATGAAGTCCCACAATATAAATTTATTGATTATTGTCAGATTCTGTTAATTAAATGGTCAATTTTTATATTATTAATATTAAATCTTTAAATTTCACAGTTTTATGGCATTTTCAGGCATCTTCAAATATACATTAAATTGTGATATTTTGTTGTTTATAGTTCATAAACAAACTATTTCATACCTTTTTTTTAATGAGTAACTTAAATCTAGCCTTTATTTAGTTTTTACTTATTACCGGGTATTTTTAATTATGTATTAATTTACGTATCATATAAAATAAGAAGTATATTTTAAATTTTATTGTATTAATCAAGAGATTTAAAATAGTTTATACTGAATTAATTAGTTGAATAACCTTTTTCAGTTGTATCATTTCCTTTGCTATAATTATCCTATTCCGGGTTTGATGAACTGCAGAGGGTACCGTATTTTGTTATAGTATTGTTGTAAGGAATTAATTTTTATTCCTAAATATATTGTTTTACTTTAATCAAAGCTATATATCAGAAATATCTTTACGAAAAATTAGATAAAAATGTTATTTCGATTATTTAATTTATGGAATATTTTGTACTTTGCACTTTAAAAATGGTTTTCATATTCAAAGTTTTTTTTATCGTATCTGTCAATCAAATTAGCAGTCATCCTATTTCAATAGTTAATATGCTTTAACTATTGAAATCGTTTTTAAAAAAGCATACCTTTTTACAAACGTATAGTAATGCTCATCTCGACAAGAAATCATTCACACACACCCCGTCAAGGACATAAATATTTAATAAGTGTGGAGTTCACGCTGTTTCTACCTGAATAATTTGTGCTAAAGTGTAATTATTGATTGTTTATACTTAAGTGACAAACACTATTTAATTATATCTGTTTATAGATTGCTATTTTGTGAATGTAAAATGTTTTACAGAAATGAAGAATTTACAGAATTCCATTATGAGAATTTAGTCCCGTTTTCTCATAATTTCTATCTGGATAAGTAAACATTGTGGAGAGTTGTAGCCACATTTTCGCGTCTCTCAACAAGAATTTGTTGAAGTTGTATCTTTGTTTTTCATTAAAATTTAATATTTATCAATTTACACTCGGGTTAAATAAATAAAATCTAACCCTTTCTAAATTTTATATTTAATTATTTAACCATTTAACTATTAAGGATAATTTTATTCCATAATTCTTATTAACATTAATAGTCACAATTCACAAAACGTTACGAAAAACAAGGCTATGCTATAATTAAATAGTACACTCTTGTGTGGATAGCAATACTTTGTATTGCATTTTAGGACCCTTTCTTAATTGCATTTTTTTTAATTTAAAAACCCCGCTATATACACACTTCCCGTTTTGTTCTAATTTATGCGTTAAGCATATACCGTTAGCATGTACCCACATGTAGTTTTATATTATTGCATGAAGAAGTCAATTTGCCGAGCTTTTACAGTATATCAATTGCCTGGTTTCTAGATTGTTTGTTTTCATGAACTTATTTAGATAGCTAAGAATATGCCATCTGGCTGTTATTGTTCCCCTCTAGTTTTACCATATATAGATAAAGTATATGAGGAAGCGTGATAAAATCAAGATATTGTATGTTCACTCAACTTTTCATATATTTTAAATGAAGTATTGCATCTACCAGCCACGCCAGATGTTTTTTTTTTTTTTAAACCAATTTCTATTTTTTAAATGAAGATAGTTCTTCTGAATGGCGTCAACATGTGAGCATAACTGTCCATTATGCCCAACTTGAATCACTCATAAGTAATGAAAATATCTTTAAACATGTGTCATGTGATTTATCGTTTTAAATATTATTACATATATGTATAACCTCCTTTAAAATGTTTATGCCCATCGCATTTAAAATGTTACATCATTGTGATTATTTATCGAACCAACACACAAGTGGTATAGACACCCGGTTCTTTAAAACATATTAAGATATGAGTGATTCATATTATGGATTTTTTAAATATTGTTTATTAACGAAAGATTCGGAATTTCAAGACACTCTGTTTTAGAAAACATGAAAATTATTAATTATAAAAACATTTTGAGCTTAATATATACAAACGTCAATTTACGACAGCGCAAAGAATACAAATAATTTCAAGATTTATATATACGGATAATATATGGCTTGTCAAATGAATTGGTGAAACATGTGTATTTTTATGTAAGATATTAAATTCGCAAATAATCTACAACTTCTGCTAATAAACGGAATCCAAACTGAAACAATAAACAAGCTCAAAAGACATTAAATACTGACAAAATGTGAACTATTTACCCACATTATTTAATAGGTCAAATACAAACATAAAAACTTTCGGATCCAGAAATCTAGAGAGAGCTACAAGTCATGTAAACACTAATATTATGCCAAAAGTCTTGTAATTGAAACATTGAACACAAACGAAACGCTAATCATTGTCACAAAAGCACATGTAAAACTTGCAATCTGTTCTGAAGAAACAACTCAAACATAAAAAATAGCCTTGAAACACAAAAAAAAAATTGTTGTTGCTCTCTGACATCCAGACGGCTTTATGCAATTTGTGATTTGAATAATTTCCATTTTTTGAAATATATAATGTGACTTCAAATATTTAATTTGTTGTTAATAGACAGTAATGCTAGAAATCCATAACAAAGTTCACCCATACATGTGAATGTCTTTCCGTCAATCTGTGTCTATTAATAGTGTGTTGATCAGATAGACGATGACTATAATAGATAGCATTATCATTTTAATTCGATGCGTGTCAATTGTTTGACTGCAGGCATAAACTTTTTTAATTATTCATAATTACTAGCCTTGATTAATGTTATCAAATGATTCTACTTCAATCATTAAATTGAATTATTCTCATTTTTATAGTAACAAATTTCTTTTCTAAACATATAATGCGGATTTTTATAATGTACATATATATATAATTTTAAAAGTATTGAATTACGATACAGTTACTTATGAAAAAAACTGTTTCCAGTCTTATAATTTGTTCATTATTACATAGTTCCCTGTTCCAACTGACGAGATTTTTATTGAATTGTTTTCTGTAAAAGTATCGGTAGTTAAAGCGAGACTGCAGAATAAAAAAGCAACTTAGTTCACCTCAATCAATTTGAATGCCAGTGTGGAATAGGTGTGACGCAGCAAGTAGGCGAAGAAAAGCCTACGTTCACGCAATGCTTTTAGTTTTGTCTGTAGTATTTGAGATAATATGGATATTAGTAAAAAGAGTTTTTTTTCTTTCTATATATTTCATATTCTGACATCCATTAGTATAATTATTCGTTTCTGGCCATATTCTGCTCGAGCAAAATTGAAAGAGTAGACTACCTGAGCATAATTAATTAGCACAGGATTATAAAGTGAGTCCATTCCCTTTCTACTTATCGATTTTGAAATATTTAATAATTAGCGAAGAAATGTCAATCGTTAACACACGTATGCCACCATTTTCTACTTAGATTATATATTTTTTATTTCAAGTTCAAGTATCATCATTAAATGAGGGGTAGGTACTGATAAACGGTGGATTGTTTTTTCCAAGTGTAGTTATTAATAGACATGAATATTTTTTGAAAAATCTAACCATGAAATATTTTCCACGTGAATACCGATCAATGGGCGTAAAATTGTTCAAAACATAAACAAGTTTAGAGTGTATTGTTATCGTCTATTTCCCTTTAAGAAAGAGTGCTTATTAGGGGGAGATTGTGGTGGATGTTAACTTTGGAATAGCATGTATTAATAATATAGTTATCATCGATTGTTGTTACAAATTTTGCAATTAAAATGTTGTATGTATCTAAATTTCGTATCTGTCGTTTAATAGCGGGATTATTTCGTCTTTGTTAGGTTTGGCACTTGATCAGTAAGCTAATGCAACAATAAAGAGCATAATCTTGTTTTTTGTTATTATTTAACTGAGTACAGACTTACCTAATTAAAAAGTTACGATTTTAGAGCACTCCTTTCATCTTGTAATATATATTTATATATATATATATATTGATGAGATGTTTACTTAGAAGTGAAACCCTCTTGTATATGTAATATATATATATATAGGGCCTATATATACTTTGATCATATAATTCAGTTGTAAACGATGACCTTCTATATGACAAAAACATATTTCAAAGTAAATATGTAAATAGTTTCCTTGTATAGAAAATGTCTCAATTGTTAGATGATTTAAGTGAAGAGATTTAAAATTATACAATAGAGTCTCACTAGATTGCATATTAATTGTAGAAATAATAAACATTTTTATCAAGAAAAAATACTAGCTACTTTTGTTTTTGCAAAAACGAATTTATATAAATATAGCCTAGTCTAAAATTCCAATTGCATACATAAATTGTTATTAGATGTGTTACATAATGCATATATCCTATTAGAGAAGTTCGTTACTAGAGATTTTTTTATTTCAATATATAATAAAGTTAATTGTTGCAGTATTGGTTACAATATAAGTGTTGATGTTATAATTAAATTGTAAATTTTAAGTTTTTCATTTGTTTGTTAAAAATTTCAACTTTAACCTAAAAAAATACTAAAAATTAATCTTATTTGAAATGGCAGATTTAAATTTAAAAATTTCTTACTGTCGAAATAGGAAGTTTATAATTTGTGTATTCTTTAGGGAAATGTTTATATAATTATATTAAAATGTAAGTTAGTTTAACATGTAGTTTACAAATAACCTTTTTGAAAAAATTCTTTTTAAAAGTCAGCTGCAACCATTTGTAGAAATGGTTTTTATTAAGATGTTCTTTGTAATTAAATAATTTTAAAACAACTCATTTATTTTATGTTTCTTAAAAGAAATTATTTTAGTGTATATTTTAAAATTACTTTTCAACAGAGCTATACCCGTTCTGTTAAGAGATTCTTGAATATTTGCCTTTCGATTGAGAATGTTTATCCTATTTTCGGAATCGGAAGCCACGGTTGGAGTAACATGAATTAACCACTAGTTTATAATAAACTCATAATCAGTTCCCATTCTTATACATCTACAGTTAAAAATATAGATATTTCAATCCATATATTACACAGTTTTACTTCAATATTTATTATTTTACTCACCAATTTTGCATTGCAACTGTATTATTGATTTCTGCTTGTTCCTACATAACTTTGAGAGACCATATCGTCACCATACATTTGATCTGTTGATGACCACACCACTAACCGGGTTCAAACAATACTAAAAATATTGTTTTTTAAATTGAATATCTAGAAAGGTTATGGATTTTAAAAATGTTGTTATAAAGTATTGTAACTGAGACATTCAAAAGAGAATTCACAAAAACCTTAAACGTCAACTTTTTTTCGATATACAATTTTTTTGATTCACAGCTGAAATGGTTACCAAACAGAGATCAGTACTTAATTAATCGATTGTATTGCACAATACGTTAATCTAATACAGAAAACAACTGCCCTAGTTACATTTGGAACAAAAATTAAAGGACGCGATCCATTTCAATAATATCCGGTTTAGCTACACTAAATTGTAATGTCAATTATTTGACCTAATTGCTGAAATAAGTATTCAGCCAACCCCTTACCAATTCTAAGCTCCAATAACCCCCGCCACCCACTCCAGAAACCCAGTATCCGCCCTCGTTCACCAACAAGATAGACCGCATCGAGGTGCAGCCTAACCACGGGGCCAACCTCACCTGCCGCGCCTCCGGCTATCCCGCCCCGGACGTCTGGTGGATCTCGGACGCCGAACTCTCTATCACCGAACCGGAAGCTAACCGGGCTCATCTCTTCCTCACCGACATCACTGAGCCAGCCAACTACAAGTGTATGGCGCAGAATAGTCTGGGAGCTATTGTGCATACGTTCCAAATCATTGTCAAGCGTGAGTTTATTTTGCTGTTCAGTATAACGTTGTATAGATAGTCTATTCAAACTGTTGTGACTGTTGCTTTAATACACGATAGACTGTTGAAACAGTTCTTTAATACACATTAGACACTTCAAACAGTTCTTTAATACACATTAGACTCTTCAAACAGTTCTTTAATACACATTAGACACTTCAAACAGTTCTTTAATACACATTAGACACTTCAAACAGTTCTTTAATACACATTAGACACTTCAAACAGTTCTT
>JAUZND010013419.1:0-10337 GCA_034780555.1 Coelogynopora nodosa | reverse complement strand
TAATACACATTAGACTGCACCGAATTTTAGTGCGACAATGTTTTTTAAAAGATAGAGTGCCTACTAAATGTACATATACCAACATTACATTTCTACACAAAATGCCTGCTTATTAAAGAGTCTATTGGAAATTCGACAGTTAAGTTTTGTAACGCTGTAGTATAGAAAGGTATTGTTTCATTAGCTATCGATGTTAATTTATTTATTAAATTGCAATATACGATTAGATGTATGGAAAGCTATGACATTTTTTTCAATACACATCTAGCTCACACGAGAAGTTCACTGATGTTCACATCATAATTGTTCAAATAAGTATTCAACCTATTGATACAGCCAAGTTTGTAATTGACTTACCTACGAAATAACATCTGTTGTCTCGCAAAGTTTGGTTTATATATTTTTTTCCTTTGTTGTCATGATATTATTTATTCCATATACCATGTTATGAGCTGCATAGCCCTGTCAATGTTAATGTGATGTAATGAAGACTGCTGTTCCTGCCTTCTTCACAATATCGATAGTTCATGTTCAGCTTCAATAAACCGCACCTTGGGAATAGATTGCCACAATAACACTATAAAACTTTAATCAACGCTAGTTTGTCCCTCGCCATTTTAGTGGAGTAAAAAAAAATATATATATATATATATATATAATAATACACAATAAATATTTAATGTATCTCAACTTGCCAGCTATTGTATCGCAATTTAAACTGTAGTCCAAAATATTCTTTGTCAGACATCATTCTTGAGAAGGGGCTCGTGGAAGTACTCCAAAAATGTTCTGAATATGCTTACTTATATTGCCTGGGTTTACGGTATGTCGCGCGACATGTATTATGCTTGTATAATTTCAGAGATAAGAGCACACTTCTTTTACAAAGCAGCTGTTTATTATTATGCTAAACTATAATAAAATAATAGAACATAATTTGTAACATTCTGTGTTTCAACTAAGGATTTGAAAAAAAGTGGATTTTTTCAGTTATCCATTTAATTAAAAAATGTTATGTATTGATTGTTTTAGAAACAAATTGCACAGTTTTATTTAAATAGTATAATTATTGTTCATTTCATAATAAATAATTTCTTAATTATTCTACTACAGAGATATCTATCGATGAGAATCGTCCTTTTGAGAATTAGACAGCGGCATTAACTAATTGTCATAAAAATAAATGTTATGCTTATTTAACTGCAAATTTTAATCGATATGTCATTAACTAATAATAAATATATATTCTATAAAATACTGTCTGATGCTCTTTATAATTTCCAAAACCGAAAAGTAAAAATGATTGAATAATAACGTAACGAAGTTGCCTATAAAAAATTCTATAATTGGGCGGCTAAAGGATTTGTTATTTTATCTATAAATAATATTATTCAACTATAAATTACTATTATATATTATTACGTATAGAATGTGGTTCTTATTTAAATAATTATAATGATATATTTTGAAATTAATCTTTGGGTTACAACTAATTCTTTAGCTGAAAGATTACAATTGTATAAAAAACTGTAAATAATTTTTTAACGGTTTTATGATATTTTAAATGTTTATAATTTTTGTGATTTTTAGAATTCATATTTTTAAATTATGTATTTTTTACTTTAAATTTTATCTAAATATATATATAAATTATGTTGCTTGCTTTTGTATAATAAAAAAATGGGGCAGGTATTATCATGTTATTATTTTTCTGCAAAAAATACATGTACCAGATATTAAGAAAATGTTTTTATATCTAAAATTCTAAATATTAATACACATGTTTTTCCAAAGATACCTATACTTATTTTCATTTTGACTGAAAAAATATTGTTTCTTGAATTTATCTTCATATTTATAATTATTTATTTATATTTAATATATTTATAACATAATATATAAAGCGAAACATGTAAAACCTGTATTAAATAAACATGTGAATAAATTTGTCGCTTTAATTAGGAATAATTTTATCGTAGAAATCTAGTAAAATCTTGTTGCTTAATTTATTCAATAAACAGATAAAGCCAATCATCCGCAATTGAACTATATTTTCTCAAATAAAACCTTAAAACGACAACAAAGCAACAGAAGTAGTGCGCACCAGTCTCTCTAACACTCACAGTATCCTGCCCCCCCCCCTCAAGAACTGCCGAAACCCCCGACCAACGTGGACCCCAACCCCATCGGGCCCACCTTCGCTGTGATCCGCTGGCAGACGAGCAAGTCGGTCGGGGTGGACTCCTACACAATGACCCTGAAGGAGAAGTTCAACAGCTTGGGCTCCCTGGGCCGTAAGCAGATAGCCACCATCCTGCCCCGCTCGGTCACGGACACGAAGGTCGTGTTCAATGTGACCGGACTGAGGCCCTACACCTTCTATGCCGTCGAGGTGTACGCGGTGAGCAACGAGGTGGGCATGTCGCCGCCCAGTGACGTTGTCGAGTTCAAGACTGCCGAGCTGCGTGAGTGTCCTGCTCTCTCTCTCTATCTCACTCTCTCCCTCACTCACTCTCTATCTCTCTATCTCTCTCACTCACTCACTCTCTCTCTCTCTCTCTCTCTCTCTCTCTCTCTCTCCCACACTCTCTCTCTGTGTTGTTGTTTATATGTGTGTGAGGGGGAAGAGTGAGTTATTTTTAATTATTTAAAAATATATATAAATGTAATCCCTTTTTAATGATTGTATTAAAATATTAGCTTGTTACTATCGTTTACTAATGAATTATTAATTGTTCCACTTTTGAGGAGCTAAATTCAAACATGATTTTCCTATTTAGTATCTGTTTGCTAGCATTTTCTCTGTTTATTATAATATGATAAAGAGGATTAAAATATTATTCAAACTATGTATGCTGATTTTAATATTTCATACAATTTAAAATTACACTTAAAATATAATATAATGAAATAGTTATCCATCTGATGCGAATTAGAACCGATAATGTATTGTACCTTCTGAATTTATGCTCATTTCAATGATATTTTACAAATATCAGAAAATGTGTCACTGAATTAACGCTCGCCTGGTTTTATTATGTAATTATGAAAGTTAGGCTTGTTTTGCCTGCGCAAATGTTATCTCAATGTTTTACTTCTGACTTAAATATGACGTAAACGTTTTAAAGTGAAACAGTTATTGTTTTAATTGAGTCATTTCCTTTATTTTTATAGATCACCGCTCTCTAGACGGCATAAGTAATAACTATTAAAGCAAACCTGGTCGATTGAAACAATTATTCTTTGAATTGTTATCTTTTAAACTTGGCACCTCCTTCCCTTCAAATATTATTTTTGTAATAAGGCCACAAGTAAAATTGTATACCGTTAATATTTAATACTCTAATCGTAAACGATATTGTGCTATCTATTATGGTATACCTTTGAAATATTAAGTTGTATACACACAGTAATTATTTTAAATCAATAATCCTTTTACCAACAAAAAATCGTGGTGAGAAATACATCGATATAAATCATTAATATTTTTCTTACTTTACGTAATATACAAATTGATTTCAATTTTTATTTAAACAGGTATTTTTCTATTCTATGTTTCCTGAATCAAATGAACTGTTACCGTATATAGAAAAATATTCTGAGCAAATTTATTTCTGAAATTAAAAGAAGATAAAATTGATACTGTTTTAGATGTCCCATTAACCGTAGCTTTTTGGTTTTAATGTCTAAAGTTTTCTGTTCGTTATGATATAAATAGGCAGATCCTCTTAATTTATTTAGAGTCGTCTCATATTCCCGTATAACCATGTTATCAAAGAAGGAAACCCAACATCGCTCTTTTGATGATGTTAGCCATCAATATTTTATCGTTATGAAGACATAGTAAGTTTTTTTGATAATACATTTTTCATAATAACCTTTTTTTAATGTTGCATATGTCTGTGTTCCAAAATTGGTATTGCTAATAACGTGCCTTGAATTTCCCCAGTATCTCTCTTGTTCTATATATGTTTATGTTTTGAGGAAAGAACGGGCTCGTGACAATGAGTTATCAAGTTTATTACTTCACTTTTTTTAATTGGGGTTGAATGGCTTCTTTTGTCGGAGTAGCTCATATAATACCTCGGGCGTGTATTGTTATATTGTGGTGTACAGGTGCACATACCGTGAACTTAACATATCATTAATGTAGCGAAACATATTGTGTAGCGTCGATCACAGGTCGTATGTGCGTACGGTGTATTAATATTTTTCTTTTCTATTCAGAACAATCAATTAAACATATTGATTACCGTTATAATATTAGACCTATACTTGAGTTTTGCATAAAACATAAAAGAGACATTTTCTAAAATTTGGAAAATTTCTGAGAATTTTATGTCAGAGTTGTTCGCGCACTTCATTTTGAATTGAATTTAAAAAGTTTATTTTTTACTTTTTAAACTTGTTTTCCCTGATATAATTTATTACCAAAATCTTTATACATTATACTCGAATACAGATTTAATTAAATATATATTTATTATACATATTAATTAAATGCGTATTCATGTAACATTCTTTTTGTTGGGAATATTTATGGACAATATTATAGCGGAAATAAATTGAAATTATGTTAAAATGTATCATATTCTATAGCGGTTCTTAAATCAAGTATTTACAACTCAAATAATTTCGAATACATTGTTTTGATATTCTTTTTGAATAATATAATAGAGAACGAATAAGAATATAAGAACACTATTATACGTTTAAAATAAGTAAAACATATCTTGTATTGAGTAATTTCCATGTTCAAGGAATCACTTTTACATTTTTACAATTATGTGATCAAGTTGGGGTATATTTTCAAACGAACTATTTTTAATTGTTTAAATAATGGTTTTTTGGACAGTTTTAATTTGTTCTTACTTAACCTAGCTATACTTCTTAAATCGCTTCACTTAGAAAAATTATATATATATATTTATACACTAATCTAAGGTAAACTTATTTTATCTCTTATATACAATATATAAACTGAGAAATGTATACCTATGCTTATCCTTAAAGACAGGCATAATTGCCAATATTGACCACTGCACTGTTTTATTGTATAAAGCTTGATTGTTTCTTTAACTAACATAGTTTGAGATGCCTATATGGTTAAGAGCTATTTGAAGTTTAATTAGTCTTCTTTGACATATATATGGGGAACTTATCTCGATAATAGAAACTAGAAATTCTAAACTAAAATGTTTCAACTCGAAAACAACAATTGTATGTTAGCTCAAATTCAGATATTAGAAATCGGAGATTTATCTATTTATAATATATCGTTGTTGTATAATATGTAGTTGCTGTTAAATATATTGATAGCTCTATTGATATCTACTTGGCATTAGAAAGTTTTTAATGCAACAGAAAATGATACTCTCAACTAACAATACCAACAAACTTATAAAACTTATCGAATACGCTGTTTGTTACAGTATAGGTAGGCTATGTATGTAATTATTATCTATCTTTCGTCTGGATAATACACAGTTCAGTCGATAATATTTCGACTTTCAACTAGAAACCTATTTGTCGCATAAGCTAACCAGAACAGTACTCTATAGCTCTGCTAGACCTACACCTAAACAACCTGCCCAAAAATGATCCACTGATCCGGCGAAGGGAGATGTCCAGTGCTATTTGCTGCCTGCGATAGTTGTTGTTCCTCCTGAGATGTTGTCTCTGCCCAGTGTCCACCCGCCGTTCTCTCAGTCCCAAGTCTGCCAGGCTCAGTTGTGACTGATATAATCGAGTTTGTAGCGCCGGACCCTGTGAAACCAGTGGTAAACAGCTTCACTACTAACGCAGCCTGCTGCTTTGAGGAGGTTGCTTGCTAACTCGGTTGTCTCGCCGTCTTCTTCTTCTTCTTTTTCTTCTCCTCCTCCTCCCGCCACCGGCTCGCTTCTCTTGATAAAGACTTTCTTGTTCAAGTGAAAGAAAGTCTTTAACTTATATACCCTTTCCACATAGACTTTATACTATAAGCTATACTGTTTCCACTCCTCTCTTTTTTTAAAATAAAATGAAACAACACAATTCAGTGACGAAATCTCTCCGTAATTCGCCTTTTTCTACCTCCCTAACATCTTTTAAAGGGATATTTCTGGGATATGCCCCTCCCAACATCTCCTCTACATATCTGAATATGCGTACCACCTTCTGCTAATATGGTTTTGATCAGTTTTGTCTTTCGCTGAAGGAACGTATTTTATGTGACGAGAGGCATGTCAAAGGTTTTGTATCTTTGCCATTACCCCTCTGTGATGAAATCTCGAATTGATCTCTCACACTCTCTCTCTCTCCTCCTTTCTCTCCTTCATCTTTTCTCTCGTGTATTTCTTCATGAGATGAATCTCTTCTAGGAAAGCATTCAAGGTATTTGAAACAAAACAAACGTAGTACCCTCAGTCCCCCCCCACCCCCACATTTACCTTCGAGATGGGACTAAAGCAAAGAAGCTGATAGGGGATCTATAGCCTAAAAAAGAAACTTTAGTAGAAATTATGTCAATATCTATATGTGTGTTTCAATCGTGTAAGGCTTGAATTACGAAATTTCCTTGCTTTTACACTTCAAGGTCGATAGGAAAGCAATATAAAATCATTAATATTTTCATGACTAATTAACTATGTATAAATATAAAATATTTATATATATATATATATATATTTCAAAGATATATATCATTTCACTATCTATCCCGTGAACTGTTGTTTTTCTTAAATCAATATAATATGAGATTATAGTTTGCATAGCTTTATACTTCGTGAAAGATTTTAAAGCGCTTTTTTTTATTCGTTAATTATATTATTTGTTGAAAATTTAATTGTAATTGCTATTTTTTGTTATCCAAATAGTATAAAATAGACCCGTATAGGAAGATGTTTCTATTGGTCGGGAAACAATCGCTTAGGCGTCATTTAGGACTTGCAGTGATTTTGTATGGAAATTGTATATTATTAGTAAAATTGTTTCAACTAATTTTAAGCTGAAAAGAAGGTATTATTGTTATTAGGTTGTATGAAATATATTCAAGTTTTAATTAGCTAAGATACATTTTATTATTACCGTTTCAACATTTGACTTATTATGATGACATCGTGACAATTATGTTAATAATAATATTTTTCTAAATGTTTAATATGAAAAAATATAAATGCTATATGTTTAATTATATTTACAATATCTACAGCATAAATACCAATACATATATTTTTAAAACTATGATACTCAGATAATAACCATCCATGGATGTCTGTGAAAAAATATGTCTAACAATAAACATGGTTTTAAATAAAATAATAAAACTTGATCCGTATTGCTTCCCTTGTACTCCTTAACAATGGTTTTATCTACAATATGATTATACGTATGTTGATAAGCATCAAACAGTTAGTCGCATTTTAATTTTTATTAAATGCTTTATACATTTTTACATTTATACATTTGTGAATTATTTTACAATTGTCAGATTTCGTTGTGGTCAGTTTAATGTTGATACCCAAATATATACATATATATATCCATATATTTTTTAAAAATATAAATGAAATGTTTTTTTCTCAAAAAGCGGTACTTTAAATATTTTAAATTTTGATAATTTTACAATTTTATAATTAATTCAGAAACTACAGAAACTGTTCGTTTTGCTTATTTTATTCAGGACAGGATTTGTCCCAGGACAACCAGGGATATATTGGTGTGTAGCCACCAACAGTCAAATAAGACTCTGGCCACTTTAATAATAATAACATTGTAATAAAGCGAGATGCATATGCGTGTAAAGAAAAGGTTTATATATAACGTACTGATTGGCGTGATTATCTCGTTGGAGACTTGGGCTAATTGCAATATAATATACCTAATATTTATCAAGTTTTACAACAGAATGTGGATAAATTTAACCAGCGCATAACTATGTTATAAGAAAACTACTTAGTCGTTTGCTAACATTAAACATTAATTGAAATGATTTTGTAAAGTAATAATTATTTATGAATAACTAGTCTTCTTTTATATACTAAACTCGTCTGCTTGCTGAAATGTAATCGATAGCACTCTTTTTTTAATATTATTGACTTTATAAAATAATTTAGAATTATGTTATTAATGTTATTATATTATATTATATTATATAACGTTTAAAATATTTTTGTTTTGTATCTGATCATTTTAAGCCGGTCAATGAGTTAGAATTAGACAGAATTAGACAGAGTATAAATCACATTGCAGTTCACCGTTAAAAAGTTCAGCCTATAATAATAAGTAGCCAACAAGCTGCCAACAAGTTTAATTAGGTTTTTTGGTAAAAAAAGTGATTTTTCCACACTTCATTAAGCGGCTTTTGTTCTATATTTGTCTGTAGTAGTATTCTGGCCCGGCGGCACGACATTTGTGTTGTATATATAATAATAATATTATTTTTTGGTAGAGGAGAACACTGATAAATGAACATGATCAAAACTTATAGTTAATCAACATACTACAGTTTTTAAGTGAAATTAAATTTAAACAAAACGTTACATGTGTGAGATATGAACCGGTTCGTATTCCTTTATTATTGTATACGACTTTTTCTTCAAAATGTTACGCCTCTAGATTCCCAGTTTGATATAACTATTGAAAAATACACACTTAGCTCACAATTGACTGTTTGTCAGTAATTTGATAATGAGACTATTTTATAACATAGAATGTTATGGTGAATAAAAAAATGACGTAGTATATATATATACAAGCAAATTGTACTTGATTATGATAGGAAAAATTCTAAATATAATAACAAACCTAGGCTGTAGAGTTTTTGACATTTAAGAAAAAATGTAATGGTAGATAAAGGAAACTTTAAAATTGATTAATATCTGAAGATAAAAATGGCAAAGTGTACAATTAATAGACAAATAACACTGATTAACAAATTGTGTGAAGCTAAAACATAGTGACAATGATGAAACAGAAGTTTGTATAGCTTGCACAAGAATCGTTGACTGTATATATATTATAGATAGATGATTGTTCCTAATCAATCCTCATTTTTACTCAGTAATTATTGTGGATAAAATCTACAGGTTATAGAGTAGTTATATATATCTATATATTGTATATGGTCTGAAACGTTTAACATCTTTCAGTGTCTATAAATATATTTTTATTATTTAGGCGATGTAAAGTATATATTGGAATAAAAAAAGTGATGTGTGAACATCTATCTTAATACAACAATTATATTGTTGTAATTCTACTTATAGTTAATATTAATACTATGCTATGATTAGTATGACAAATATATATGTTTTAGTATAGCTATCTCACTATCTGAAAATGTGTTTCATTTGGAATAGATTGATAGATAATTAATCACAGTAATCTTCTCATCATTATCGTCATATTTATTCATTTAGTCCGTTCAAAGCCCGTGATAAAGCAATCGACTTAAATTCCTTTTAACTTTACATTAAAACTTATTTATATAAATATATTATTATTAAAAATATATTAAACTGCCAATTTAATAATTATTCATAATTTTTTTTCATTATGATTTTAAGTAAACTAATAAGTGGCCGTAAATTAAATTTATGTCGTGTCACTGGATATATGTAGACATATTCAGTTATTATATTTGAAGAAGTCAATTTTATTATCAAAACTCAACAATTTAAAAATCCACACCTTGTTTATTATGAATTTGCAATATTTTATCTAACAATAGAGAACAAACAGTCACTACTGTAATAGACGTTAGACGTAAGATGCACAATACTGAAACAACATTAATTTACCAATAAAATTAATCGTTAACTTTATTTTTTTAATAAAATTATAGTGTCTGGAAATTTATATTAGATTCAGTTGTCAATACATCATATATAGCTTAATTTAAATGCAATTTCATTTGTAAAGGAATCGTTTAGGTGCTTTTTAAAATAGGATTTTATATGAAATAATACAGAAGGAAAAGTCAAACGCAATTTCTTCCTTCAAACTAAGCAAGCATAGATTTCCTACACAGAGATATTATATTATTTTGTCAAAGCAGAAAAATGAGGCACGTATTATTCGACTGTTTGCTGCTCCAATTTCTATCCTTCAATTAGACAATTATACAGGTTAATCTCTCATTTCCCTCGCAATCGTGTCGTCTTGTGATTCGGAACTCACAACCACAATCCCTCCCATAACACATACACACATACGCAGTGGCCAACCGCGCTTGACTGTCCTCTAAGCATCTCTCTCTCTCTCTCTCTCTCTATCTCTCTCTCTATCTCTCTCTCTCTCTCTCTCTCTCTCTCTCTCTCTTTCTCAATAGTTTGCCTCTTGTTTCAGCTCCTTCGTCG
>JAUZND010013408.1:0-28120 GCA_034780555.1 Coelogynopora nodosa | reverse complement strand
GGGAAGGGGGGAGGGGGAGGGGGTCGTGGTAAATAATTTGAGCGCCAAGGTACAGAATATTTCTTTCTTAATATTTTTTTGTGAACCGCATAATTTTACACACAATCCTTAATTTTTAGCCATTGAATGAATAACAAAGACATACTAAAACACAAGGTGAATATCGGATACATATTTCTATGATACATATATACATACACAGGCATGAATGATGATCTATAAAGGTTTGGTATATTTTTGTAAAATATTTTTTTAAATACTTATAGGTACTGTCAATAGAATTGGAATGCGAGTTTCAGCCAACGTGGTTTTGGGGTCATAAACATTTCCAAAACTTTTGTAGGAGCACCAGAGCTGTTGAAATAATTGATAATTTTGAAAAGTGTAAGTAAAATTTTTGCAACAATTCTAATAAGATTATGTTGCATAGTTTATGAGGGGAGACTGTAATTGCCGATGGCGCTTCCTCCTTGTCCTAGGGGCGCCATATATTTTAAAAGGTGACGGTGGGAGGGAGAGGGGGGTCGTACGACCGGTACGACCCTTCCTTGGATGCGCGCCTGCTTTCTATTACTTAAAAAATGAAAAAAGGCCCATGTTTTGATAAGTTGTTCTATGTACGAATATATTGTAATTGTTTTTTTCAATTTCACGGGAAAGTAACAGTTTAAATAAATATATAATTTAGCCAAGTATAGTAGTGAAGGATAATTTAGTGTTACCTTTAAAATTGCCTGATATTATTCATAGGTGTTGATATAGCAAATAGCATATTTTGTGTAATATTTCACTTTCCAACTTTGTATTTTACAAGTTAGAATTATATATTTAAAATATTATATTAAAAAATAAAACTAAGGATGAAAACTAAATAAATTAAGTATTAACCATATCTATGGTAATAACATATTTAATACTGACTAATAAAAAGTAATATATGATTCATATTTAAAGTATAAATACATTTAAGAACAAATATTTTATTTTATATGTATTACTTACTAATCATAATTTTATTAATGAAAGTTTTTTTTTTTAAATGTGGGAATCAAAAAAGATTTGAATTAAAAAAATAATTAATTATAGTTTAAAACTATATAGAACTCACTAATTCCAAAGAATATGGGTATGTTTCTAAAAACGTTTCTAAAAACTAATTACAAGTGAACTGTTAAAGAGTATAGTTAAAAAATAAGTTATTTTATATGTTTTTATCCATAAATAATTAATCGATCGTAGTAGTTGAGGATGTTGTAATGAAAAATCAACAAAATACTGGACTTTCCAAATAATAGTGTCAGATATAACTTAATTGATTTTTACTACATATACTCCGTTCATTATTAAAGGAGGCTAACATTACGTAAATATTTAAACTAAAATAATGTCGAGTAAGTGTTCTGCACATGTTGGAAGGTAACTCCAATTGTGTCACAAATATTACGCGGTTGACAAATAATAAAAAAAACGTGGTATTACTATATCAAATTAGTTTGTTTTAGCATTATTTGTTGAACAATATAGACATATATTCAAGTAAACAAATCAAATTAAAATGTTATTTTCTATGGTTCATAATTAATTAAATAATATAGTATTTTGTCAACCGCGTAACATTTTGGTTACATTTGGACTTAGCACACTTTAGTGCTGCTTCATTAAAATTTAAATAATGTTAGTTTAGGAAATCAGATAGTGGGGTTAGAAAAATCAGGGTAAATATTCTATTTACCAAGAAAATAGAATGTACATTCCATCTAACATTTATTCTTTAAATTAACATTGTCAATTTCGTAACATTAACCTATTTTTCAAAAATATTTAATAAAAATTCAAACATTGGTATTTTTTTTACTTCAGACATATAAAGTTTTTTTTAAAGTTTGTGATAGCTTAGAATGTCTACTAATGTATAAAGATCATATTTTTTTGAGGAATAATATCATAGTTCGTTTTTTATGTGCTTTTATCGAGTGCTTGTATTTCTGTGACGCTCAAATATGTCACAGTTGAATGAAAAATTAAATGAAAAAAAGAAAGATTTATATTTCATTTTTAGTTCATTAAATATTACTACCATTGAAGAACTGAATAGTTTATCATATTCTCATTCCTTTATGCAATGAATCAAAAACATTTGTCAACCTCGTAACAATTGTGACAATCCCGTTTTTAAAACTGACCCATATGTCGAATATCCTGAGGGAGCCTTTAACTATTTAACTTATGTTTAAATATAGTAAAAAATTATACTGTGAATAAATGCAATAGTATATAATATGAAAACATAGAGTTGGCTCAGGTATATCAAAATGGTCATGACGGTAGTCAATCATTATAAGAGATTATCAGATGGCAAAATACTCCGAGGATTTTATCGATAACATAAGGGTGTTTTGCACAATGTTCTGCAAAGTAGACACATACTAAAAGAGCGAACAACATACATTCTGTAGATCTCACATACATACAGTGAACGTTACTCTCAAACAATTTCCTGTGACTATATTATGGACAAACGCAAAATGTTCAAAACACGAAAGAAACTACTGTGGTATACGCTCATTAAACCTGGAGCCAAAATGGGTTTAACCAAAATTTAGAGTGGCAAAGATTTAATTTTTTTATCATATAAGTTGACTTGTGAGGTTGTCAGAAATGTACGTCTTAAGTTGCACGGCCGGGGCTAATGACTTCTGAGGCCGGGTCAAAAGGTTCTCAAAAATGGTTTTCATCAGAAATTGTGAGTGGCAGCAGAGGTTTCGATCACATTATAAAGGTTTGTCCATTAATCATAAATCAGTGCTTAAGACCGAGAAATATCGGTTTTAACACTACTTAAGATCACTTACAAGTAGTACAAATTTAATTTTTAATCAAAATTTTGAGTGGCAGCTCGATTATTTTTTTAAGTGAACTACACAAAGGTAGAGAACATAATGTTCAACTTAAGACCAAAAGTATTGAGCCCTAATGTACTTAAAACCAGTTTCAAAGTAAAACATTTATAATTTCAGTTATATAAATAAACAAAACAAAATTATAAAAATAAACGAATTGCAAATAAAACTGCACAATAACAAAAACGAGTGTCTATAATTCATAAATTGACACTTAATACCGAGAAACATAGGTCGAAACACTACTTAAGACCACTTTCAAGTAGTACAAATTTGATATTTAATCAAAATTTCGAGTGGCAGCTCGATTCTTTTTATAAAGTGAACTTAAGCAAAAGCTGTGAACATAATTTACAACTTATTACTAAAAGGATTGGCTTTTATTTTTGAAAAGTGACTTAATTTAAATTGTAAACATTAAAAAATCCGTTAAAAAATTCGCGTCATGGGTAATACTTACATTATTTCACGTTAATTAATCTTTTAATATGATTTTTTTGGAGTTATAAACTTCTGTATTATATTTATTACCATACATCAAAAGTAAAACTTTGTGACTATGGTCAACGTGACGTGTGGATATTGCCTGACGTCACCAATGATTCCAAAACACAAAACCTTCTTTGGCAGCCGTGCCATGCAGTCCTTGAGTCTAACAGTTCTATGTAGGTTGGTTTCAACTCACAATTCTACGAAGATACCAAACCTAAGCAAAAAATATTTTACCTACCAAATCTCAACCAACCTATTACCAATTTAGGTGTCATACAGGAAACACTTCGAATGCAAACAGCAATATGGCAGAGTAACATATGAACTCGCTGCAGCCGCCAAGCCGGCAGTACAGATTCAGATGACAGAAAAACCCGAATTTGACGATGTTTTCATTACGTCCGGACCATTTCACATTTAGATGTGCTTTTTCAAAGCCTCTGGAAAAGTTGTGATAACGCAGGTGGACTATAAATTATGCGTGAATGTGGAGTTCTGACAATGGGATCCATGAATGGTGTGCTTTCCGGGAATCTTTTTAATAGCTGTAAAGGTTTGCGTCCTATTCGGTCCCTTGCATTGAAATCCATTCTTTTTCAAACATTTCTCTCCTCGTACAAAGATGCTGCTGAATTTTAACAATGTATTCACTTTTCTGTACAGGATGCTACA
This sequence comes from Coelogynopora nodosa, assembly GCA_034780555.1. NCBI lineage: Eukaryota > Metazoa > Platyhelminthes > Proseriata > Coelogynoporidae > Coelogynopora > Coelogynopora nodosa. Next base: position 24,056 of record JAUZND010013408.1, on the reverse strand, counting down.
CAAATTTACTTGGAAGGCATTGTTCAAAGTGTGGTGTTTCAAAACACCATGACAGCTTATGAAGGCTTCCGAGACGAGACATAGAGTGGCAGCTTCGGTTTAACTGCACAATTTTGGATTATGTACGTTGATTATATAAACCATTTTCACCTTTTTGATTGTTCTATGCGCACAAGTGATGTTCAATTATTTATATAGTGCCTATCAATTATAATTGATTTGTTTTTCGCTATGAATCGTGTCAATTAGGCAAGGTGGCTATCGAAATTTTTACTCAATATTTTGCATATGTATGACACATACTCTGGTTTTCGTAGGATCTTGGAATATGGAGGTTTTACTAACCGAAAAAAGATAAACCCTTTTCAAGAATGGCCATTGACTTGACCATAGAACAGACAGTGAACCGGAACTCAGCATCCCGACTGACAGGTATATCATCAATGAGGAATAATTACGCAGCTTGTCTGAGATTCATGTTAACCAAATCAAACCGTGCGTCAATGGTGAGTATGCTTATGGACATGATAGCTCTCGAAGAAAAAGATAATGTCACTGCCGAAATTAAGTCAGCGTGACAATGTAGAGACAATCGAGATCTGAAAAAGTGAAATCTCAAATTCAATCAAACTGCAATCACTTTAACAGTGAAACCAAAAGCGAAACCAACAATCTATTCAATATATTAACAGGAAAATTCGCGTCAAATGATGTGATAAAATTCCTCTTCAGTATTCCTGAAAACGGACAGAAACGCCATCAAGATTTTCTTGAGCAATGCCAAGCTGATTCAAATTGCTTTGAAAAGCCAATTCAAAGAGTGGAGTTGCTCACATTCGCTAATGAATGCACTACAACAAGCGGTCACAAAATCCGATAGTTTTATCTCTGAAGTGCACCAATAGTCTTATGGGAAGACTCATTGTTCTGGGAACGAAAAAATACATCAACTTAAAGTATGTACTGCCATATACATTTACACCCGTTCATTTAACAATGTACAATGCAGATGGAATAATGGCAAAAACTGACAAATGTTCTCTTCTTTGGAAATTAGAAAAAACACCAAAAGCATCAAACCGGACGTGATCGATGTGTCCATAGTGGATGAAAATGTTATGTCTTCATAGTCTTTCATTGTATCTACCAAAAACAAACGCAGGTCTTGTTCGCACTTTTCTGCTTCGTATAATAGCATTGTCTTCCATTAGTTTGCATGTTGTGTTTGATTCATATCAGGAACCATCAATAAAAGCTTTTGAAAGACAGCGACGAGGTACGACAACACTTAATTAAGTTATCACTGGCCTAGCACAGATTCGTCCAGCTGACATGAACGATGCTCTTAAGTCGCCTTCATTTAATAAAAACATATTTGCCCAATTTTTTTATGGAAGAGTGGATAAAACATAACTTAAATTTCGAATTCTCTGGGTTCAGAAATGTGTGATACATTGCCTGCAAGTTATGGTTTCACAGGTTCTTACTACACATCGGCTCTTGTTCAGAAAAGAAAAATAATACCATACATTGTCATGTCTTCCACAGGAAGAATTCGTTGAAACATTTGCTGAACTCACACGTTCAGGGTCCAAAATCTGGATCTAAAAGGTCTCCCTCCTTTTCAAGCGGAAATGACAACACATTTTTGCTAGAGTTGCATGCATATATATCCAGAATGTGGGTACAACATCACCAACATTGTCACTGCCAACACGCGCAGACGGATGGAATCTGATGGATAACCAGTACGAAGTAAGTTGGTTCAAAGGGAACCAGTTACTGAAAGTATTGAAGTCTACCTTTTCAGTGGAAAATAAGGACAATGACAGTGAAGAAGACGACGAAACCACAATCCTCTCTTCTGACGACGGAGAGCTATTCGGATGATTTACATTCAACTCCAGCGACACCTTCTATTACACTATATCACAACAGTAAAACTGTAATAACATCTTTATCCTACTATTCAATTTATATTCATGTCAACCAACGCGTTCTATTTATGACAACATTATTCTAATAACATATATACAAATGATTTTCTACTGTGCTCAGGTCAATAAACGGTCTATTTATGAGAACATAATTCAAATTATGTATATATTTCTACTGAATTGTTTTTCTCCTCTACTAATCGTAATAAACACGTTCTGTTGATGTCAAAATTATTCAAATTATGTATATATCTCTACTGAATTGTTTTTCTCCTCTACTAATCGTAATAAACACGTTCTGTTTATGACAAAATTATTCAAATTATGTAGTTATATATCTCTACTGAATTGTTTTTCTCCTCTACTAATCGTAATAAAAACGTTCCGTTTATGACAATATTATTCAAATTGTGCTTACATCTCTACTCAACTTTTTCTTTATAATAAAATGTATTAAACATATCTATTCAAAGTATTTTTTTGCTGCAATTCGTTAATTTTTATTATTTTGTTTTGGTTATTTATGTATATATAAGTGACATTAGGAATTTTTTACTTTGAAACTGGTCTTAAGTTTATTAGGGCCAAATCCTTTTGGTAATAAGTGTAAATTATGTTCACTGCTTTTGTGTAGTTCACTTTAGAAAAAGAATCGAGTTGCCACTTGAAATTTTAATAAAATATCAACTTTGTACTACTTGAAAGGGATCTTAAGTAGTGTTGCTGACCGAAGTTTATCTCGTTCTTAAGCACCGATTCATGATTATTGGAGAATCCTTTATAATGTGATCGAAAACTATGTTGTCACTCGAAATTGTTGAATAAAACTATTTTTGGGGAGCTTTGGACCCGGCCTCAGGAATCATTAACACAGGCCGTGCAACTTAAGACGTACATTTCTGACAGCCTCACAAATCAATTAACCTATAAGATAAAACAATCAAACCTGTGCCACTCTAAATTTTGATTAAACTCATCATGCTCCTAGTCCATTATAAGTTGAAATGGCATCCTTCAATTAAGATATTATTTAAAAACGCCCGACAGAATGAGTTATGTCTATATCCTAATACTTTTCTTATACTTAAGAATATTATAACTCTTTCAGCAGTATAAACATGAGGTATGCGTTAACTTAGGGACCGCGTAGCCATTTTAAAAGTGAGGGGGGCTGAAGTGAAAAGGACGTCAAAGTAAAAGAAGGCAACATAATACAGAATAGTTTATTTATGGTTTATTCTGCAATTAAGGGGGGCGTCACAATTTTTGCTCAATAAAAGCCCCCTGTCTCCGCGGTCTCTGTATCTGTGACGATGGTATAATGTGACGAGATATATCTCACAATGTGACTTTGTGGACCTACTTTTCGCCAAAGAAATAATTGAATATTTACAGTATACAAATAGATACAATCAACGAACGAAAAGTTGTGATGGATTACGCTGCCGATTATATAATAACGATTCTGAATATGACACGGTCCTTTTCAAGTCATTAGTCCCTCAGCGTGGAATGAAATATATGTCACAAAGATATAAAACTATTTAAAAGTTTTGAAGAAAATAGCTTCTTTGAATTATACATATAATAATTGACTCTATGATTATTTCAATAGAAAATTCAATCAAAATATGAATTTATTTCAAAGTTCAATTTTGATCAGCAATAAGTTTAGTAAGTTATTGGGAAATTTTTTTATTTTCCTAAAGTTACTTTTTTTGTATAACAAATGATCAGGTTTTCCATCTGATTAAAACGATTATGTTATATATATTAAAAATTGTTTCCTATTAGCCGGTTATTATTTTTTTACTATTATTGGGTTACTCATGGTTTAATGTTCTGAAATGAAAAAACAACAACTCTATAACGTTTATATCTGTTTTCTTATCGATTAGGTGAAAAATACAGACAGATTATGACAGATTTAACTGCTAATGAAAAAAGAATCTTGATATTTTCTGTTGAAAGGCCAAGAGAAAAAATCTTTTTATATATAATGGGGAGGAGGGAGGAAATATTCCACCAATTTTGTTCGCCTGTAATTCGAAATATATTCTGCAGATTTATTTGAAACTTATTTTAAATTTAATCTCCTCAATTTTGTCATTATTTGTTGTCCAAAGTTAATAAAATATATTAATTGATAAGTATGTACTTTTCAGGATATAACTGAGGAAAACGTTTGGTGATAACAAACTTTTAAAAACCAGTTTTTGTCATTTTTTAGTGAAATAATAAATGCGTTGAGTGGATTATATAGTAATATTTATTTTATTATACCAATTGAATCATTTTAACGTATTTTAATGTTCTATTGGTGGATTCAATAATGATATTGAGAAATGTTCAATAAGAAATATCAATTGGTTTGAAAGATCGTCACCAAATTGTAACCGTTGAATAAAATCAAACAAAAATGCATTAAAATCTTTCTAAATGAGTATATAAAGTGTAATTTGATTACTGGATTTTTAAGTATAGGCCCAAAACTATGTCAAAACATTAAAAACTAGTGTTTAGGTATATACATATAGATTAAGACATCATTTCTTCCATCAACTTAGGATATTTTCATAAAAGAGGGTGGGGCGGCGTACTAAATATAGTTTATTTATACATGCGTGTTATACAGCTTATAATGATAACAGCGATAAAACGGTTTATATATAATTATCTAATGAAATTATAGAGCTATATAATGGGGAACTTATGATAGATAACGTTATTCTTTCATGCATAATTGTTATAGGTTATACACATACAATATATATATAGGGTGCCACTCGTATATGTTGAATTTTTTTTTGTAGATGTTGCAAACAAATTTGAGGTGTGGACGAAACTTTGTATATATACTATAGAAGAAATTATAAAAGAAAACTTAACCTGTTTTTCAAATATCCGGAGATATCGTTTATTATTATATGAAATGTTAGTTTATAAATAGAACACAATTTATGGAAATTAATTTCTATTACAATTTAATATTTTGAAATGTATTTACATCTATCTTTTATATTATTTATTTATATATATATATATTTATATATGTAAAATCCCAATTAAAACTAATGATTAAATCTATAATAAAATATTGAAGCCTATAAATGTCAAATTTATTAGAAATAAATATATTTAGAAGTGTTTGTAATACATTGTTCGGCGGAATCCATCTATTAAAAACTATTCATGAAACTAGACTTATTTCCATTATTGAAATATATCAGTATAAAAAGAAAACAGTTCATTTTTGTGAAGTCCATCACATATTTTATTTGTTTTTAAGAATTATAATGAATTGCTTTATTGAACACTTAATTAAATATTTTTAACAGTATCTTACAAGTATCTTCTATGTATCTTACAATTATTTCGTTTCAACATACCAATAATACAAATATGTACCACTAAATAAAATATATTTAACAAGAAGTCGGCATCATGTTTACTTAGATGTTCCAAATATAAGTATATACAGCATATATACATGGGTTCAAATGTACCATTATCAATAATTACACACTTCCACAATAAACCTATAAATAGCAGCTTATAAAATCTGAAAAAGCTATTAAATTTCTCACATATCCTATTGTTCAAGGGGATTATATAGTTCCATTAATATTCCGCCTCCATATCACTTACCCCTTCTATTCAAGATAGACAATATAAATTTAATCCCTCAGTAATACCCGGGTTAAGCCACCGCAATCGTTTGATGTGTGCCGCGGCCGGCTACAAAAGATTTCCCTCGGAACTTTAGTTCACCATCGATGCGCGAGACATGGTGACGCCAACATCCTCCCCAGCAGCGCACAGAACCATCTTGTTATCGCTGTTGTCACTGACGACGATCTCTCTGGAGGTTCAGTGTTCAGGAAACTCGGAAACTGTGTCACCAGAAAGTAAATATATTTTTGACGTCTACGACAAGATCCGAAGAGGGGAATCCTTCCAAGAGGCAACGGGATTAACTCTAACTAGACACGGCAATACACTTCGGGCTATTCCAGCAAAAAGTAAGATGCCTCGCTCAATTCTTTGTGTCAGAAATGATTTATGTAGTATCTATAATGTATCTCAAATTAAATAACTTCAATGTTAGAATTTCGGGTAGAGTAAATATAAAAAGTTTTTTTAATTTAAATAAATTTGTGATCTAATTTTTAAATTAGCGTCGCAGAAATATTAAGTAATTTTGATTATTTTTTTGTTTTCAGTGTATGATTCTTCGCAGCGTATAAATTTTTTTTAATTTTTTTTGTAAATACATCTACAACATAATATGTGCTAGATTTTTTTTAATAAATGGATTTTATGCTTTGGAATTAGTTTTTATCAAATACTACTAAATTTTTTGTATTGTATATGTAATAAATAATATATGTTAATGAATATTTTATTATTATGAATCAACTTGAATTAATATAATGTTTTACATATTTACTTTAGAAATATGTGATTATTTGTATATGATAAAAATATGTAACATTTTTATATAACATTACATAAAAGTATACATACTGTAAAAAAAAATGTATTGAATTTGTTGTAATAAATATGAATTAATACCCTTTATTATTAAATAATTTGTTACATTTTCTATAATATTATTCTCATATATATGGATGATACTGCAGAAATTCACTGGATTTGTTTTATTCATTTATGGTGATATCGAAATTAACTTTGACAACATATATACATAAAAGTATAATGAATTGATTTTAACACACATATTATTTAATATTAATATTTAATATATATATAATAATATTTAATAATATATTTAATAGACATGTAATTGTTTATTTCAAATGCTAGAGTAATTAAGTTATACTTTAAGAAATATAAATAAATATATCATATTTTCTATATATAAGTGAAAAGGCATATAATTTCAGAATAAAAAACTATATATACTGATTTTACTTAAATTGATTTATTCTTATCTTGTATCTAATTTAAAATAGATCCAAGGACAGAAAACGGTGTAAATAATAAAATATATTATAATTTTTATTATATTCATATTATACGTAACATAATGAATTCGATATAAGTACATTTTAAACTTAACTTTTTATTAGTATATGCCATTTTTTTTAAAGTTTCGTAAATGGAAATGTTTCATTAGGAGAAATCCAAGCATAAAATAAGTCAATTGTAAAAATATTAGGTTTTTTAAAAAGTAAAAACAAATTAACATATAATTTATTCTGTACTATCATTTTAAAAACAGCATATAAAAACATTAAAGACATGAATATAAATTAAATTTCTATGCGCATGTATATATAATATGTAAAAGAGAACATTAAAAATCAAACATACAATAGTTCAAATCATATTTACGTATGATACGTAACACTAAATATAATTATTGGACTTGGATTTATTAACTTATATATTCTTTGTCATTGAATGTAACACGCATTTTAGATTTTTTTTGTAACATTATATTGTATCATAAATTACATATTATTATCAAATATCTTATATACGTAGGTATGTGAATACTAAATATAGTAATATATAATAAAATATGGCAATACTGTTGAAATAGCGCTTTGAATACAAATTTCCATTTAATTATTTTATTTAGAATTAATTCTTTTTACTTTATAATTTAGTAATATATCTAAGAATCCTTAATTCGATAATTTTTTTCCTAATATTATTGATTTGATTTAAATTTGACTATTATAATTTAGTATTTTTTAAAGGTTTATAAAGTACCTATTTACTCACCTTAAAATATCCCGCATTATTGTCATAAGCGTATAAATACTCACATTATTATTTATGGAAATATTTATTAATCGAAACCTTTTGTAAATATATATGCTCGTATTTACACATAATTAAAAAGGTTAAAGAATCAATTTAATTAACAAGAAAACTTTTGTAACAATGTATATAAACGGTGTAAGATGCACAACAATAACAGTATATAACATTTAAATAGACTCTAATATTCACCTCCATTTCGAAATTCACGAATAAGCCTCTCTTGCTATTGTAGCCATCCTATTAAATAGAAACGAAAGATACGTTCTTTTCTTTGATGATATTTTAAAATGTTTACCAGATGTCTATTACCGATTACGATTATATAAGTTAATATGGATTGACAAAAAGTAACTTTTCATTGATTTTATCTGCAAAACATTTGTGATCCACAAGAAAACTTGCTATTTGAAATGATAGTATACAGTATAGTCTTTATAATATTGATAAGGAAGATCCACTTCCTTCACGTTTGGCCAAAATATAAATAAAACTATAGTAACACTTTTATATTTACTTATATAGTTATTATTTTAAAATAATAGTACAATAAAACAATTCGAAACTTTTCCAATAATTTTGATAAATAAATTTCAAGTTTTAATAATTTTGATAAAATAACTGACCATTTTTGTGCCTTATTTTTCAGCAAACATTCAATTTAATCTTCAATATTATAACTTTTGCATCACACTTCTGCCGTCTGATTTCCCGTCCAACGAGACGGTATACCAAATCACCATCCGCTTTCCCCTGCCAATCAATACATTTCGAATACAGTTTCGTATGTCGGTTGAGCTTGCGCTCGTTAAGTATGACCAGGTAATTAGTTGGAAACGATTTGTCTTAACTGTTAGAAAATCCAGCCCAACATCTTCCGAAGGTGTTTTCTCGCTCAGTCCGTCAGATTTCAACACATGGGTGTCAGACTACCTTCCACATAATCTGGCACTTCGTGTAAATCTTGCTTTTATCACCTCGACAAAACAACAGCCCAACAGCACCTTCAATCATCGCGTTCGTCGGAGTTCAACTGTCTCCAAACCCGACTCTGCGGTTGTTGTAGTGCTATCGGAGAGCGGTGATAACTTTGTGAAGGACATTTCCAACGGTCAGAAACTGCCGTCATTTGAAGTTACTTCACTGCTGATGAATTCGCTTCCTAAAAAGTCATCGGCTAAGGAAACAGTTCCGATGATGGGTCAGTTCTCCGCATGTCGACCGATCGAGTATTGGCTGGATCTGGACCGACTCAATTTGGCGCCCTGGATCTTGTTCCCACGTCAGTTCCTGCTGAGTTACTGCTCGGGCGGTTGTCAGGGCTTACTCACCGATGCGGAACAGCCGACTAATCATGCACGAATGCTCAGCATGGCCGCCACTTTTGCGGGTCGGTCGCAGTTTCAGTCGTCTTGTTGTGCGCCCACGGAATACGAACCGCTGTATCTTATTTACTGGGAAGAGGGGCGATTGGTACTACGGGAACATACAAATATTGCGGTAAAGGCGTGTGGATGTAAATAGTATGAGTATATTTATGTTGTTTTACATTGTACATATGGGAATTGTATTACCTATACTTTTTTACTGCATTTAGTTTGTTAATAATACTTGTTTGTATATATTTGTAGTCTTATTTATATATTTATACATTTTATAATTGAGATTGTTTTCATAAAGTTGTATACGATGCCTGATTGTATATACACAATATGTAATATGTCATACTTTGTCATATTACTCAGCTTACATGTTAAATATCATTGTTTAATTTGTAAAATACACAAATATTGTTTAAAAAATATATTTTTACATGTTTTTCTAAAATATACGTAATGTCAACTAGTTAATTACATTAATGGAAATTTCAGTGTAATACATTTGTTTGTAAAAAAAATCCGAGTTGTCAGTGTGTGAACAAATATATTGATAGTATTCCCTCATATTCATTTTTTAAAATTATTATAGAATATGTAAATTATTAGGTATCAACTTCTTTTAAATAAAATTTGAATATATTTTGTATAATTAAAAAATATGTAAAAACATCATAAGGATGCACAAAAAATACACTTTTCGAAATCGATTATTTGATTATTAACCTGCTTGTTGCAAATTACAAAATGTAATTTAAATAATGACTATGTTTTTAGGTAGCATATTTTGAGATAGAAATATATATAATAAAACTATTAGCTACATATACTACAGGTATAATCAGCTAATTCATACAATATATAAATGTCAATGATGCAACAAAGAAATATTGACACCTTTATAAACATTAACCAGCGAAAACATTTAACAAATTAAAGCTAACAAGAAAAATCACTTGCGTAAAATATCTATAAAACAAATACATTTCTAGCGTCATCTAAAGTAGGACGGTTATGTAAATTTAATTCGCCATATAATAAAACTTTCTTGAAATTACGAAAATTTTGTTTTATAAATTATTAAAGATGTTTTTCATAAATTGTATGACTTGTTGGAATAGAATGTTTAAAAATTTCACAATATGACACCACACATTATATAGTGTGACCTCTAAACAACAACAACAACAAAACATGTTTTTTCCATTATACATAATATCTAATCTAATGTCTAGCCAAAAAAAAATGCACTTATAAAAATCAAACTATTTGATAAGCGGCCACTTTTTATTTTTAATATTTTAAATTTTTTTAACGGGAATAATAAGGAGGTTAAAACAGTGTATAATATTTAAGTTAGGGTAATCCATAGATATTTAGAAACTGGATGTAATAAGCGATAATGAGTTTGTAAAGTTAATGCACTACATTATATTATAATTTATAGTTAAATTTATAAATTAACAAAATTGATTTTAAACAAATGCTTATGCTAATAATATGCAAATTTTCATACATTATAGATTTGCTACATATTTAAATTATTTATTTATTTAGTTTGAATGATCGGCAGAAATAAAAGAAAAATATGTTAAACCATGTAGCTTTTAATTAACATATATCATCAACATACAATTGACATAATTTTGAAAACTTCAAATATTTTTTAACATGAAAAATTAAATAATTATAATATAAAAAAACACATTGTAGGACTTTTTATAATACCGCAACAGTTTATTTAGATGGCGGCAATTGATTGCATATTCACTAACATTAAAAATATATACAAAATTAGTTTTAATAAAAATATTATGGAAGAGAATATATTATACTTATACAAAAATGATATAAAACATTTCAAACTTTTTATTCTATTTTTTCAAAATGTAACAGTAATTAATTTTAGTATGAAAACAATTGTACAGTTATATAAAATTTGAGAAACTAGTTCGTATAGATTGAAAGTTAAATTGTTTTTTAAAAAAGAAACTACATTAAAAATGTTAAGATTATTTTATTAAACTTGACAATAAAAAATAAACTGTTAATAAAAATATATATTCTATTTTATTTAGTCAACGATTCGCTTTTAATTAAGATATAGTTAATATCTGAAAGATGGTAAAAGGCAACCATTGAACAAATTAAATTTGAAAATTAGTTGAATTAAGCTATAATTACGTTCAATTAAATAATTGGAGTTAAAACAAATTCACCTATTAACAAGGTTTTACAGAAAAATAGATGACTTACTAAAACACATGCTAAATTATTAAATTGGTATCGTAACGTTTTTGTTAATTTAATTTACAGGTATTTAATTTTTGCCTGTCGTTTTTATAAATTTTCCGGTAGTTCTCCTGAAATCTGCGTATCGGTTATTTAGTTTTATTTATTTTTAAATATAATGAATATGCTTTTTTTTAAATGTAATAGAATATTAATATAATAGTTTAACATTTAGTTATAAAATTTATGATGTTCGTCTCAACGCATCTAATGATTAAATAGTTAGATAATGTTCTGATGGATCGTTAAGAGTTTTACTTCCAATGTACAACCAAATTGTATTTTCTCAGAAGAATTAGCAACTTTAAACAAAACTGACCATCATTTATTTTTGGCTTTTGGAATGAGTAACTGAGATAAAAAAAAATTACAAACCAAAAAATACTCAACAGTGTATTAATTGACCAAAGACGTATTAAATAATTTACAGACTAATGAATAGTGATAATAAGTTTTAATTATATGTATATTGCAAGATATCGAATCTTGAAAATATGAAGAAATTAATCATCAACTCATGGAAGTAAAACTATGTTTAATCCACGCCTATATGTTAATTACTTTTTTGTTTGTTTTGTAATTAAACAGCTTAAAATGCTTTTAAGTATCAGAATTAAGTTTTCATAAAAGATAATTATCCAAAAATGCACGAGGCAGGTATATTTTTAATATTGACTTTTGTTTGTATACTAAATTAGTAAAAAAATATAATCTAACTGTGCTACAGATATAGTTACAATTATAAAATGTGTTTAAATAATTTTTTTAATAATAATTAATTAAAAATTCGGCAGTTCAGTTTTAGTTGAAAATATATACCAAAAGATTGACATATTATGATAATAATAATCAATTGCTGGTTAAATACAGATTTAAAGTAATCAATAAACTACAGTCAGTAGTTTCGTCATTTAAGCACTATATACAATGAAACAGGTTTTGTGCAGTAACCATGGTTACCAACGTACTTATAGTTGTTACCATAAAAGTTAGCACTAAACATTTAAATAGTGCAATAGTGAGCCCTTGAATTGGACAAAAAAAGTTTTCACGTTGAATAACAATTTATTATTTTTTGCGCTTATTTAAAAATATATATGTACAGCTAAAAAAAAATAATCTAGAACCTTAGATTTGGGTAACTTTCTAACTTGTAAGATTTTAATCTTTATGCAGAGTGACAAAATTGATTGATAATAATTTTATTGAGAATTTTTACTTAGAATCCAACATTTATTTGTGATAATATATTGGTATAGGGTATCAAAGACATTGTATGAAGATCAGGAGCATTTTATTTACGTCTATGACGGTAAGTATTTTTAATCAAATATGTTTGTATACATCTATGGTTCAGTATTGGTCAAAGTGATAAACAATCTCCAAGAAGAAAATAATTAACAGAACTGTAGAAGTTTACGATAACCACAAGTACAGACTAATAAATTATATTGATGCATGTGTTTATAATGTGTTATAAATGTCAAAGAACATTTCAGGCTTGTTCAAAACACCATATATATGTGTGATACAAATAAATTTTATCTCATTGCGTAAAATGTGTTGATATAACTAGATGTCGAGTAAATTGAAGGATGCATCAACACATTTTCTGTACGTAATATACTAAAAATTTAATAACGAAACATTTAAAAGGTAAATTTTGTAAGAGTGCTATAAAATATTTTTTAATTTAGTCATACAAGGTTTTAATTTTAATTTTAATTTTCGTGTTTCAGACATATGGTTTACTCCGTTCTAGCATTTAAACTATAGTTTTTAACACATTTTATCTACAATAAAAGTTATAGTTATTCTTATAATTATATAGTTTGTTTCTTGTTTACTCGATAGAGCTTTTTGCCTTTATATATTAGGAATATTCATTAATTATTTTCATATTGTAGCCTGCGTTACTATAACTTATTATTAAAACAAAACTATTGAAATTATTGTATTTTTATTAGATAAACTGTGTTTTGTAAATTAATTATAATTATATAAAAATTATAATACAAACAATGGGTATATATCTAGAACCAGCTAACCCAGTTTAATGTTTTAAAGTTAAATGTTAGTACTAACAATTTCATTACGCAAATGAACACATTTACAAATATACTTCATTGTGTACTGTATAAGCATAATTCAACGTAATTACGTACTACACACGATATATACCACAGTGCAAATAATACAAAATAAATATTTTACAATATTAAACATTTAACTACAATTTTTAAGTTATTTAGTTCTTGCCTAAAACACTTGATAATCGATAAGTGACAATTGTTGTTTTATTTCTGTCTCAGCACTTTTAAAAATTAAGTGCTGAATATAGGCTTTTATCATAACCCTTACGGTTAGGACAAGAAAAGTCACACCATGTCACACTATGTCTTTCAACGTCGAACTAGATCAAAACACGAAACTCCTGTCACAACAAGTCACACTAAGTTACATCACGTCATATCACGTCATGTCACGTCATGTCACGTCATGTCAAAATGCACCTATTAATTTTCATTATTTTCCTAAATATTGATTGATGTCATCATTACCTTTTTATCAATAACTCGTGAATTGAAACCACGTGGATTAAGTAACATCAAACAATTAAATTTAAATTGATAAAAAATTTTAACAATATTTTATAACAATATAATGAAAAATAATTGATTGAAAATGTTGTATATTTGTTTATAATTTATTGATTGCATTAGTATATACTTATATTATATTATTTGTTATAGATATATTTATATCGTCAAAATCTGTATATTATAAACACTATACTTGTTAAACTGTTATTCTCCTAACTATATAAATTAGCGGCTGAGCTATAATAGTGAAAACTAAATAATTTCAACAAATCAAAAATTATTAATTATTTTAAATGACACGATATTAAAAAGCTTAAGTGTGCTGTATTTAATAATTAAGGCAACTACAAATAGTAAACAAATCATTAAAATAATATTGACTGCAGAAAAGTGCATACTTTTTGTAGCATTTCGATAAAAAAGGTTTTATGAAGCCAAACACATTAACATTTACAACTGTTATCTTTTTCAAACATATTTTAAACATACATAATTGATGCGATTTGAATTCGCGTACATTGACATTTCGAAGGATAGAAATTTATGTATTTTTACCTCAGAAAAAACATTAGCGAGATTTATTTATAATTCTTAACTTAATTAACTTAACTTAACTTAATTATAAAATACTAAACTTTCAACAATCCTAGTTTACAGTAATTTACATTATTTTGATATACCTTTTTCAAAAGTGCAATAAATAATTTATAATGATGTTCTATAATTCTAATCTTTTAAATCTTAGCTAACATAAAGGTACCATACTATTAATCGTATTTAACAATCAATTGAACACTGCCTCGATCTAAGTATGTTTCCCAAAGCACCTTTTGATAATATGGTTAATCGTCATTCATTTTGTATTTTCAAATTTCATTTCGTGTGGTGGATGAATGGTTTCTATAATTATAGTAATTTATATAATACCATATTCATATTCATTTTTACTTTTATTCATTTCTTAAATTAACTATATGAGAGCTGTTGTATATATAATTCAAAATTTATATCACACTATGGAATTTTATTTAATACTATATAGTACACATATTGCAAGCATTATTGTAAATTCAACATGTATTTATTTAGCGGGTACAGCAATAAATTGAAAATTTACACATCCCAAAATTGTGTAAATGCTCTAAACTAAAAACTTTACATATCTCAAATATCGTCACTAAATTATTACGAGAAAATATTAAAAAAACGTCGGTCATGGATTCTACTGAATCCGACACAGTCCACAAACCTTTAATATTAGATCTATTGCGTAAGTCGATTTGCAAGAAATTACAATGTTAACATTCGTACATATCGGTCCTATTCTGACAATGTCAAAAGCTATAATCAATGACAACAAGTTATAGCGGCTTTTCGTTTATAATGTTTTACTTTTCTATCATTACAAATACGACTTTTACACAAAATTACGACACAACTCTTTACCATTCATTGTTTCGAATTCATAAATAGTTATAGGGATTTGCAGAGATTGTAACTTATTTGTTCCTATTAAAATATTTTAATTTTAAATTTAAAATAACGAAATAAATTAATAGTAATTTAATCAGAAATAATTATTATCATAGCTATACACAATTGATAATATTTAATTTAAATTTTCACTTATTAAATACTTATCCAGATTATATCCCTTTAATATATTGGTCCATAAACGGCAGTCTGGTTGGATTTAACAAGTGCGCTTCAGTCATTTGCGGTGATTGGATTACCTCACTTGCGACGATGTAATCATGACAACTATACCGCCGGTATCGGTGAAAATTAGCCTTTTTAGTTATTTAAAAAAAGTTTTACGGCAATTTATGTTACTTCATATATTCAAAATATATTTCCACATTAATGATAATTCGATCGAAGAGTTATCAGGTAACTTTGAACTCCACATAGCTAGTATATTATTTGTAATACAGTAGGTGTAAAAAATTGTTTAAAAAAATTAGTAAAAAGATCTAAAAAGAAAATGATTCATTCAGAATAATTATACCAACTAAAAATTTCAAAAGTTGTAAATGTGTTTTCAAAAAATATTATTTCGAAAGATATAATACATTAATATATATAGGCAATAACAAAATAATAATGAAAATTTATTTTACGACAATTAAAAAATATCAAAGTCGGCAATCGGTACAATTTTACACAAAATTACTTCTGACAAACTTTAATGCTAATCTGTTGTGTTTTTAATAAATACTTAATTATTTATAGACAATTTGACATGAAAATTGTGGTAGGGTTTATATTTATACTATTTATTTAATCTTTTAAACACCTATTTCCGCCATTTAAATTAAAGCGTCTGAAGAGAATTGTTTTAGGGGATGAGGCTGAAAGTTCATATAGGCACAAACAGGTATTAGCTCGTTCAAATGTAAAATAAAAAATAATGGTCGATAAAGTATTTTTCCATTTTATATGTAACAGTGTTACATAAGATGGATATTCAAAACAATAGGAGAAACAAATACATTTAAATTACAATATGTTGTTACTAAATAAAGTTGGAAAATTTGAAATTTATTTTAACAATTTACACAAATCTTTGAAAAACTCTACAAAATGACTTTGTCTATTTTAATTTCTGCTTATAATCTCGTTAGCAATGTCTGCAATGTTTACATTTTCTGTATGTTTTGTATGAATGTTTAAAACAGCCAGAATCTGTTTTGATTCATTGATGATTGAAACCTTCTTTTTTGGACGGCGAGCAATTGAACAACTGCACTGTCTGCAGTTTTGACCGCAATTGACTGCATTAATAGTAGCAGGACTCACTAATGGTCATTTAAATAATGTTCTAACTTCTGCAATAGCCGGCAGATATAACTGGTTAATATTTTTCAGTTTCGAATAAATGTCGCCAAAGCACTCATGTTTGATTTCAGGCATCATTTCAATAGCAGCCTAAATAAGGTCAATTGCTTCATAATTAGCTCTACGATAGTATTACTCTAGGTTGTTAGGAAAAGTTCAATCTTCAGATTCAATTTTAGAAGGAGCTCGACGCTTTCGAGGAGGTTGTGTGAGCTCTGTCACATTCAATGATGTTGCTTTCTCCTTTATAGATGTAAGAAAGGGTATTGAAACACGAGGATTGGACGTTTGAGTTTTGACTTTTTTTTTGTTGATTTTTATATACATAGCATGCAAGCTTTTGTTATTGTTGCATGGTAAGCGTGTATATGAATACCACACTTGTGAGCATCACTGACTGGTCTCTACGATTGCTTGCACAACTGTAAACGAACAAATCAATGTATGGCAGTTGTGTAAAATATCTTGCATCAACACCTTGCATATCAGCCTCGTTTTCTACACGCCACAACAGTGGTTAGAAATCTCATACTCAGGAAAGGAATTTGACATTTTAAGTTATAGTTCAAAGTATTTTCCTGTTTACAACTGAATGTTGTTACAACTGTCGATCAATTCGTGTTTTGATTGACATTGCTTTAATGATAATTTTGTGATACTGAGCATTTTGATGAACTTGAAACTTTGCAGCAGATATTTTCCTATTGTACAATAGAAGCAGATAGTTTCCCTATTTTTTAGTTTTGATGCAGGTATAATACAAAACAGGGTATTTTTCTTTTTTATAAGTTATACATGGGAATTTTTCAAATCAATGCCTTTGAATGGATCTCCTGAATTTGGACATATTTGGTGAACATTTTAATCATCAGTTGATTTTGAAGGTGCGGAAGTAGTTAATGAAGAGGAATGTGTACTTTTATTTCCTGAGCGCGTGAGTGTTATATTTGATGATAAGGGGGCAGAAGTATTTGGTGAAAAAGCAAGAGATAAAACACTAATTAAAGTATTACATTTCTTAAATTCAGCCAATAAGGTATTTCTCTGTATCTGTTGTACATTTCCCAAACCAGATGATTTACATGTGATTTATCAGATGATATGCATATATATATATATATATTATTAAAAGTTTGTTTGTGCTTAGTTTTTATGTACATGTTGCTATATTTCTTTTTAAAACATTTAACTGATAACTAAACTTATATTTTAAAAAATGTATTGATTTTAAATAACTCCAGAGGTCCTACACTATTAGATTATTACTTTTATGTAAACTATAGATGATTTTACTTATTTAAAAAAACAAGATAATCTTCCTATGTAGGAAAGGGTTTTTAGGGTTAGTTTTAAGAATGTATATATAAGTGTATAGATTAAAATATAATGGAATAATAAACTATATTTGAACGTATCTGTATGAAAACTAGAATTTTAAATTCTTTTTTATGTAAACATTCTAATCTGATTAAAATATGACTTCCCACATATTTTTTAATTTCTAATTTAAAAAAAAATTAAATTGTAAAAAATTTAATAGGTATATTTTTAAAACATCAAGGAAACAGGCGGAAGTTGAATATTTTTTCTATGTTTAAACAATTGTCAAAAAAATTAATTAATCTCATGTAAAATTTCATCTGACATGCGGACAAAAAGACACACGCAACAATGGTAAAAGAAAACTACTTGCAATGAATTATATCTTTATTTGTCTATAGGAGCAGCAAAAATGTCCAGCGTAAAAATAGCAATATTTTAATTTTTTTTAATTAAAAAATATCGCTTATTTGGCAAAGGTTGCAACCGATGGTGCCATCAGTTGATTGTGCAATTGCTTACATTTAGAACTCAAATACTAATAAACTTTTATCGAAAAAAGTAACATATACAGGTATATAAATTAATTAAAAAAATAATCAAATAACACCACTCAATTTTGAATAACTAATAAATAAAATAGTGGTCAAATTGAAAAAGTAAAAAAGAAATGTAATAAAAGCGCTTTTTTGAATACTTATGAAGTCTTCCGCAGTTTCTATATATGATATAAAAATATTACATAAATAATATTTACAATAATTGTCTAAGTGAATATAATAAAAGGTTATGAATATTGCAAACATATCAATTGCAAATCATACAAATACTAATTTAATAATATACAATTAAATTATTTTTTTCAAAGTAATCAAATTTAGATAACATATTTTTTGTTAGATCCCCGCAGCGGTGGTTCAATCTAGTTGGTTAATCTTTCCCATAAAAGGTTTATTTCGAATTACTTTCTTACGTTGCTAATATTTATATCATCCACTGCACAGAATTGCCATGAATGTTGAAACATTTCTGCGCTTTCGTATATGTTAAATGCTATAGCCTTAATATCTGAGCGGTGATCAGCCAATCATGAAGCGACATTTTGACAAGTTTGGTCTATGTACAATGTAAAGTAATTAGCCTTTTTACATGTTTAGCATACACTAGATTTGTTGTTGTTCAGTTACAGGCATTGTAGTTATATACATTATATATATTGTCAGTCTTACAAGGTAGGTCGTTTTTTATAAACAACTAGAGGTGGCTATATATAAATGTTGAATAAATACTCATTAGAATTAATTTTTGTAAAGGTTTGCGAAGAATGAACGATAATTTTTGTAATTGATGAACTGGTATGAAAATGGTATGTATATTTTGTACTATTCTCACTAACAGAAATTATCGTTCATTATCCACAAAAACTTTAATTTCATACTTAGATTCAATGTATTTAGATTGAGGTATAACTTTTACCTCCAGAACAAAGGTATTATACATGCATAAGGACACCATCAGCCCAAAACTTTGCTAAATATTTATGGCCAATTTTGAAAAAATAACATGCTATAAGTAATTTCTCTACAACCTCTAATATCGTTAAGTTATATATAGATGACATACTTTTTGTATATTCCCACGGAGAAGAAGAATTCAACAAAGTTATTAGATATATACAAAGTTTATAACATGGACTACATTTCAAAAGAGAAAATCTAAAGAGAGCAGAGTTGTCCGGACTATTGTAATAAAATGAAATTAAATATATATATTTAATTAGAATATTTTAGAATATTTAATTTAATTTTATTACATAAGAATATTTAATTTCATTTTATTACAAGAATATTTAATTTCATTTTATTACATAAGAATATTTAATGTCATTTTATTACAATAGTCCGGACAAGTGAATCACTCTGCTCTCTTTAGATTTTTTCTTTTGAGATGTAGTCTATGTTATACGCAAATTTCTTCTGGTATTCATATGCCATCGGCCTACTGCAAACTTTATTGTATTTAATTTTGGTGTGCCTAGCTGATGAGAACTAATAAGTTCGAAACAGCTGTACTAGGCTCCCAAAAAGAATATAATTTAGTTTAATAGTATATAATGCAGTTTGGTAGCCTTAAGTCGAAAGATGGTGGTTTTAAACATTATTCTTGTTTCTTGTCTGAATAAATTAAATTAATTTCATTTTATATACACATCTATTCAGAAAATCCTGGGATGATATATTCATAATGGTGACTTTATAAACACATTTATATTTATACACCACATTATACATCATAGAGCAGTCACAAACGAACACTCGATAGTTTTAGTGTTAACGGTTAATAATATTTTCGTTTTCTATTGATATTTATAATTTTTACATATATATGCTGCTGCCATTTCAATTTTTTTAGAATTCAATATAATGTGAGATATACACAGTCGTTGATGCAAACTTTTTATGAAATCAAATAATTCGATTATTGGTTTGTAGGTGACCAAGACTTCGGAGTAAGGTCACTTACTATTTGCAAGGCTAAATTAAAGTGGCAAACTATGACATTAAGGCAACATATTTTAGTGTCGATTGTCTGATTTGAGTCGTGACTTATAGCTAGTGACTAAGTAAGATTATGTAACATTATGAATAACTGCAATTGATGTTCGACTATCGACTAAGTCGTCGACTTTATAAAGTCACCGTTAATGAATACCAGCCCCGGAATGAAATATGATTTAAAACATTACATCTATTATACTGTTCATTTTCTAAACATACAAATTATCATTATAGATGGAAACATTGTGGAAACTGATTTTTACTCTTAGGCCACTAACGTCCACCTGTATTTGCGATATAATAGCAACCACCTGAAACATTTCCATCCGAAACATTGAAGAAGAAACATCGGAGAAATCACTTTCATCGGTTGAAACATATTTGTTCAGATGAGAAAAGTAACCACCGGCAGGCTAAAGAATTTAACAACATTTACACAATAACAATTACACAATATAAACAGTCAGTGATTTAAACAGAAATTTTTTTTTTACAGATGGAACCTCTTGTTGTTTCATATCATTCTCAATCATTCTCAATTCCTCTAAATCAATAACTATCTAATATATAGGAGCAATAATACATAACGTAAATAAAAAAATCATTTGGAAATATGTATTTTTTTATTAATAGAAAATGTAATGTATCATAAAACATATCAAACTTAAATACCGTAAAGGGGGATGACCAATGGAGATCACTGGAACATTAGAAAGGAAACCAAATATCTTATTCCAATTTAGATGTCTTTTTAACGATAGTAATCTGCCTTTGCTTTTTGAGCAGCAATTTTTGCAGTCAGGTACTCAACTCTTAACTTCTGAATTTCATTACTGTTTTTTTGTTTCATTAAATAATAAATCTGATAATTCCTAAGGCGAAATCGATTACTTTTAACTGTATTACGTAATATTTCGGTAGCTAGGATAAATGAAATTGAAATGACTATTATACTGTTTAATAATGTACCGGTATATTCGTTACGCTGCTATTGCTAATTTCGTCGATGAAAACATTTTCGAGAATGACTTGTTTCCCTTTCTTTATAATGCTGATAAAAGTGATCCTTTTTGTTAGACTATCCGATTCAGATTTATTTCAAGAATTTAGACTCTCCAAAATGAATAGTGCAACGTTAATTAATGTACAATTTCCCCTAATGCCATACCTTAGTGACAGAGGCAACAACACATATCTGCCCATCTCCGTGTTCTGACCTGTCTATAATGGCTTGGAACAGGCAATTTTATATGGAACCTAAAAAATTTATCGGGATCCTCGAAAGCAACAGCATGGCGAAGTGTTTGGGAGTACATTACATCAATCACATCAGACAACATGCGACAACAATGGATACAGTGGCCACAGGGAGAAGCACCCCATGTGCACACATCATACTTCAACAACAAATATCAACTACCAAACGTGAGGAGTCGTTGATGGTACGCATATTCCAATCGAGCGACCTTCAAGAGACCTTTTCGAGCAAGCCTACGTCAATCGGAGGCATTTCCATTCCATCAACGCACAAATTGTCTGCGGTGCCTACAGAATAATTCACGCGCAGACATCAGTAATGTTGGAAGTGTCCACGATGCTAGAGTTTGGGACGAAAGTGAAGTCCCAGCTCTAATTCAAAATGAAAGGTTGTCACTGCTTGGAGACAGTGCATACCCCTGTCGGTAGTACATTCTGACTCCGTATGACGCTCGAATGCGAGACAACCTGAACCAACGTCGGCAAACTTTCCAACGACGCCTCCTGGCTGCTCGGCAAAACGTTGAGCAAACAATCGGCATTCTAAAGCAGCGGTCTGTGATTTTGCGCCGACCAGCATGATATTCGTTGAAAAAAGTCGTCGCGGAAGTCATTCTAGCGTGCTGTATTCTCCACAACATCTGTCGTCACTTCCAGATACCCAAAATTGAGAACGACTTCGCCAATCCTCAATTCTACGATGCCCCGGTCGACAATAATGCAATTGGAAACGTCGTGAGACAAAATTACATAGATAGATACATTCAGTAAGGACTTCGTATGTTGGTTTTTTACCAAATATTTTTTGAAACTTTATAGTATTTTGTCGGTATAAATCATATCGATATATTTATGTACTCTAAAATATTGATGTTTATTCGTTATATTATGGTAAATGTTTATTTTTATTAAACATAAGTGTATAAATACTAGACTTATAATTTTATAAGTTTTTACTTATGAATGTCGACGCGAAACAGGTTTATAAGGCATAAGTGAAATAGGTAAGAAAAGTATCATAATCCACTTAAGTGAAAAACATAAGTTTAAGTATAATTATGGACAGAACGTGAAATAAGTTCTAGTACTAGAATCTTTTAACTTATGCGACGTGAAACAGGCTCCAGATGTTAGATACAGATAGGTTACGTAAAATATAGAAATATAAAAAAATATTAAGAAATATTAATTAATATGATTAAAAAAATTCAATTCAGCAGCAATCTTTATTGTCGACCGTAATAATTGCTTATTATATCCAAAATAAATTATTAAAATATTTTTCGCAATAAACTTTAGAAACTTTAGGTAGTTAACATAGTTTATAATTATAATTAATATAGCAGGTAATATTGTTGTTGTGCAATATATCGCAATAACTTCCTAAATCTATTCATTGGAATAAACAAAAAAATATATAACATCAATTAAAAATGTTAATTTGTGCAAATTTAATATTAACAATTATAAATAAACTTCTATTAAATAATCACGCGGATCTAAGGGAGTAGGGGAATCGAATCACATCCGTAATATGTTATCTATGAGATAAATAAAAAATGTGAACTTTTCAAAAATAGTTTTTTTTTTACTTTTTTTTTTTTTTTTTACTTTTTTGGCAGGCGTGTAAAATTTAAGTAATTTTGCCCTTTTAAAAACTTGAAACCACCACCCCTA
Organism: Coelogynopora nodosa; assembly: GCA_034780555.1. Classification (NCBI taxonomy): domain Eukaryota; kingdom Metazoa; phylum Platyhelminthes; order Proseriata; family Coelogynoporidae; genus Coelogynopora; species Coelogynopora nodosa. The sequence continues at coordinate 405 of JAUZND010013408.1, read as the reverse complement.
AAATATCAAGATCCGCCATTGTATAAACATTACAAATATTTAAACTTTGTTAAAAGCTTGTTTTTAATTCAATTTGGGACGAAAATATGGAATATATGATTTCTAAAATCACTTTGTGAATTATTCTATATGGACTCGCAACAAGATAAATTATAAAAATAAATTTTACATTAAATGCCCTTCATACTTTATAATGATTGTAACAATATTTATAATAATTGTAACAATTGTAATATTTCATTATTTTGTATAAGTATTCTACTATCTCAAAAAAGGTTTTATCACATTATTTTCTCAAGAAGCAGTAAGACACATTCAATTTAATAGTGCCGACAGGGATCAAAACGAAATTCACCCATTTAACAACATTTGTATGTGCACATATTTAACATATATGTACATATA
>JAUZND010013397.1:0-28123 GCA_034780555.1 Coelogynopora nodosa | reverse complement strand
ATTCCAATTTGCCTGTCGTCGATGTTGGCTCTTCTCATAATTCTTTCGGCATATGTGTTAAAGAGGATTGGTGAAAGGATGCACCCCTGTCTGACTCCTTTGCCTATTTCGAATGACTCAGTGTTCCCATACTCTGTTCTGATTGTCGCCTGTTGGTTTGAGTAGAGGGTGTGCATTATTTCAATGAGATGTTCTGGAGTCCCCATCTCCCTCAGAGTATTCCATAATCTGGCATGGTCGACGCAATCAAAAGCTTTTTTGTAGTCAATGAAACAGAATAATAAATCCTTCTGCATCTCCTTACTTTTGGACATAATCCATCGGATGTTGGCGATATGGTCTCTTGTCCCTCTTCCAGGCCTGAATCCGGCTTGTTCTTCGGGAAGCTCTTTCATCAAGTGAGTGTTCAGTCGATTTTGGATCACTTTCAGCAGGACTTTACTTGCGTGAGGGATGAGCGCAATTGTTCTGTAGTTAGCGCAGTCTTTCTTGTCGCCTTTTTTGAAAATTGGCACATAAATGCTCGTTTTCCAATCGGTTGGCCATTTCTTCGTAATCCATACTGTATTGCACATCGCTGTCATCACCTTCACTGTTTGATCGTTTCCTGCTTTCAGAAGTTCGATTGGAATTTCATCGATTCCTGGAGATTTGTTGTTTGCGAGTGTTTTGATAGCAGCGCGAATTTCACTTTCACTGATTGTGGGTTCATCTTCTCTCGTTCTTGGAATGAATTGGTCATCGATCTGGGGGTCCTTTTTGTATAGTTCCTCTGTGTAGTCTTTCCATCTTCTTTTTACTTCCTCGCTTTCTGTCAGGACGTTACCTACTCTGCTTTTGATTGCACCACATCTTGCAGTGAATTTACCGACTATGGCTCTAATTTCTTTAAAAACATCCCTGGTTCTTCCTCGTTTGTTATTTTCTTCTATCTCTCTGCATCTGTCCTGAAGTTCTTTCTCGCGATCTCGCCTTGCTTGTTTCTGGAAGGCAGCGTTGAGTTTTCTGATTTCTCGTTCGTTTCCTCCACTGGCTTTTAATCTCCTTCTTTCTTCTACGATTTTGATAGCTTCTTCTGACAACCATGGAGTTGTTTTTCTCTTCTCGAGTCTTGGAATATTCTTCTTGGATTCAGTAAGAGTCACCTCTTTGATCATATTCCACATATCTTCTGGGTCCCCTATGTCTAGCTGGAGTCCTTCAAATCTGTTTTTCAGAGCTCTTTCGTACTGTTCATTAATTTTCGTCAGGTCTGGTTTAGGTTCTGTTTTTTTCTGTTGTATTGTTTTCAGCTTAGTTTTGATTTCCATCAGAAGGAGATTGTGATCCGTTCCGCAGTCTGCTCCTGGCATGGTTGTGACTCGAGTTGCAGCGCTTTCCCATCTTTTTGTACAAAGAATATAATCAATTTGATTTCTAGTAGCTCTATCTGGGGAGATCCAGGTGTAAAGTCTGGTGTAACCCACTGGTTATACAACTAATAATTTCTCGCATTTGTTTATTCATTATTTAATAAATTTTTTAGTGTATTTTAGGTAAATAATATATTTTACGTAATTAAATATTTCAAACGTTCTATTTTATTATTAAGGAAAATGGAATGGTAAATATCAGAGTTGAATTAATAAATAGCAGATACTACTTTATTCAAAAACTTAAGGAAACATAGAAAAATTTAAAGTTAGACGAAATAAATATTATGATACATATTGCAGGATTAGATATAATTCCACCTAGGCTTAAAAGCAATAGTATACTACTATTGCATTACTGCTAATAACTGGTTTATGAACTAATTGTTATCCTACATTTATTAATAAGATTAAAGTTACGGTATTTCGACGTTTTATACCTATTCTGATAGATGCGATTCTTTGCTATCAATTCATGATAAACATAAAAATAACCATAAATAAATAAATTGACATTTCATGCATAATCTGACCTTCTTGACCCATAAGATCATGTATTAAGTTGGGAAGGTTACACAATATCGACGTCTTAAGTACCTATTGTTTTAGAGAAGAGTCTTAGATATCGATGCATGGTAAAAGCAGCCATACTACATGAATTGTAAATAAATTGACTTTTCAACATATGATCTGACCTTGATCCATAAGATCACGTCTTAAATTGGTAAGGCTACGGAATATCGACGTCTTAAGTATATATTCTGATAGATGAGAGGCTTAGCTATCAATTTACGAAAAAAACAGCCGTACTACATGAATTATGAATAAAACTAAAATCTGACTATTTTAGGGCCGGTCTTAAGTTAGGAAAGCTAGGGAATTTTCACGTCTTAAGTTGGTCTTTATTATTGGTAAACCAAATAGTTTCATTATATAAAATATCAGCCTGATACGTTTTGATTTTAAATTAATTAAAATTTGGACATTTTCAGGCCAACCCTCTGGCTCTTTAGCTACGGAGCTGCAACTTAAGACCAACCTTACTGAGACGCTGTAGGCATGAAGCATCAATTATGACCATCAAACCTTTGTATCGCAATTGTTTAAATAAATGTTGGCTGCAGTCTTTCCAGATCCAATTTGGAATAGTATCTGGTCCCATACATTTATTTATTTTGATCTTATTCAGCATTCTTTCCACTTCACAAAGCTCTGGCAGTTTTTCAAAAATGTGAGATATGATGTCATTAGCAACAGAAAGAAAAAATTAGTTAGTTTTTGAGTCGAACTTTTTTGGGTTACCTTCGAAATTTTTATTTATTAGAGCTTGAAATTGGTCCGTTTTTGATAAGCCAGTAATGTTTTTAACTCTAGACCACCATCGTATTGGATCTTTTAAATTCTGGATATTGTCTGCAATGCATTTCGATTTAAGGTTTCTTCTAAATGTATTAACCTTGCTTATGTAGTTCTTAAATAGTACTCCATCCTTGTTGAGAAACCAGTGTTTGTTTCGAAGGGCCAAAGTCTCCAGAAATTGGTAATTTTCTAATAGTAGGTTTCTTTTGGTAAGCCCAGGATAGATGTTTGTTAATGAGACATAAGGGTTGATTTAAATCAAAAACTTCGAATTTTCCTAAGCAAGAGTTACTTTCGTAGACAGATTGCCAGTTGACTTGTTTGAGTTCATCTAAGAATTGCGTTTTATTTCTAGTTAGCTGTTTATGCTTTAATATTTTGATAGGTTGCACAGATTCAGATTTAAAAATAGGCCGGGCGATGATAGTATTGTGGTCGGAATCGGTAACAGGTGATGAAACTGTTACAGAGGTTTAGAACTCAGCCATATTCGTGAAAAAAATATTGAGGATAGCACAATTGCGAATCGGTTAATTGACGAGTTGCTTAAGCCTGAACTATTCCTGCCAACCGTAATTGCTTTTAAACCAATTGAAATCGGCAGTGACTAGATATAATACCTGCCGAGGGATGCTTTATCATGACTGATCGAGCCCATACATAAGATGCTTTTATTAGAGGTCGCAGTCTGGGTTAGGAGGATGATAGACATTGACTACGATCAGAGGTGAGAATTGTCTAGGGATATTTTTTCGTCTTAGAATAAGCCAGAGCGATTCAATAGCATCATTTAGAACTTAAGTGACTAAAGTAGCCGGTATAATAAGGAGCAACGCCACCGCCAGTTCTGATCTTACGATAATTTCTGAAAACTTGGTAATTGCTCACTTTGACGATCTCATCTGGAATGTTGGGGTGTAACCACGTTTCACACAAGCACAGCACGTCGACATCTAGATTATTGACAAAAGAATCGATTTTCAACAGTTGTAAGGATATTCGAGGAAACGTAGAGAGGTAGGCGATTGTCGGTTATTTTCTCCTTGATAATGTGCGGTTTATGTTGATCACCACTGATAACCTTCAGCTCAGGACAGCAATGGCTGGGCACGCTGAAGTACGAGCGCGTCGTAGTGGTAGTTATGTAGCATGACTTGAATAGTTTTCGAGCTATAGTACAAATCAGGGGGATAAATCTCGTGGATAGGTGTTCCATCTTTGTTAAAAATCCCGTATGCGACACTGAATAGCATTTGCCACCAAAATAGGGACGAGATCACCAATACTCCAGTTGTAGGATTTCAAGTAAGTGTAGTCGGCTAATTTCCTTGATAGGTTTTCTTCTGGATAAAAGTAGTAGTATTCGAAAACGCAAGGAAGAATTCCTTATTGATTATCTTTAATCAGATTTGAAACAAATATGTATTTCTATGTCAGAAAATTGAGTGACATATTATATGACATAACATTTTATTACATAGTTTTTGAATTAAATATTTCTTTAATATAATAAGGAAGTTTATTGTATATACAAAAAATTTGGGGGAAATTGGTCATAGATAGATTTTTAAAATTTATTTATTATTTTTAATTGATTAATCATAGAATCATTTTTAATAAATTGCATTCAAATATAAGAAATAATACTTTTTTAACAATTATATTTGATTTAATAAACATTATTATAAAATCTGTTACACCTTGCAACTCATTTTCATACACAGACGACATAATAAGGGATATTTGGAATTAGTTTAGTTATATTTAGACTTATTGTAAAGTCTTTGAAAATATGTTATCTATATTCAGTTTTTGAAATTTTAGAAATGAAAATGTGAGGATGATATTATTGGTTAAAATTATTCAGTTGTTCATTTAACATATATTGTTATTAATAAATACCTGAAAAACTACTTTAAAATATTTTTTTCTCAAAATAACTAAATTGTGATTGTTCTTCAGATACCAATTCATTTTTTTACGTCTTGCTTAATAATCTCATTATTTTGAAATATATTTTACGGCTCTTAGTCAGTCGCACATTTTGTTTGATTGAATTTAGGTGTACCATATAATATATGCGTTTCACCTTTATAAGTATTACCACCACGAACACAATTTGCAGAATATTTTGTATACATTTGCTTGTTTCCGAGGGTAGAGACATACACAATTCTTGTTCACATGGTTTCTCTTCACTGAAACAAATTGATTGCTTTGTGAACGTTATATTGGTTTTCTGTAATGTAGCATTTGTGTATTTGTAAAATATTACACATGTGTTGTAACATAAAAATATTTTTCTTTTATCGTGTCATAATTGAATTTGTTATATATTAACATACTTTAAATTTTTATGTTTTTTATTAAATTGTGAATCGCACATTTCACAATTTGGGAAAAAATAACAGCTTCCTTTAAATGTTTCTTTAAATAAAATTTGATCGAAGTATACATATAAATATTTAAAAAAAACTATAGTTTATAGTAGCGAAACTGATTGACCATTTTATGTATTAATGTTATCTCTGTTCAATAGTTGAATCAGTCACAAACAGAGACGACGTGTGTGCCTCTTAATGTAAATAAACATCTACTGGGTGAGTGTTTATTCAATGTGTGTTGTACGTTCTTGTACAGATCGATATAATAGACTGCAATTCGCTTCAAGTTGTAATTATATGACCATTATGTTATATTAAAGTGATTATTATATTTAAAAAGAGTTCCTTTAACTAATTGTAATGGATGTCAATGATTGTCGGAAATGTATTTGCGCTCCATCTCGTCAGTTGAGTATCAATATAATAAGATAAGAAGCTAGTAATAGTTTGTTAAATAGAATAAACACTGGAGCTAGTTTTGAATATTGTTCAATATTGCAAAATGTTAAATAGATTAATATATACACATTGATTCTTAAATATCTGTTCCGAATATTTCAATTCTATTGAATGTAGGTTTAAAAAATAAACATATTATTTTAGTTGCGGCATAAATTGTAATTTATTTATCTCTTTATTTATGTTTTGAATGTACTATGTGATATTAAATTTAAGATTTTCAATCTATTATATTAAATTTTTTTTTTATGTTAAAACTTCCACATTTAGGAGGTACAACGGTTGGTATTATGCTATAAATGATTTGTAATTACCTTATTAGATTATTATTACGTATATATTTAAACAATTTTTACCTTTAAATTAATTAGTTCATGTAAGTTATATATCACGAAATTATACATTTGTGCAATTGTGTTTTGCCTTATTAGCTATGTTTTCACAGTATGATATATTATTATAGTTTTTTGTATTTATTTTGTTTGAAATTATTCGCATGATGAAATATTTGTATTATTATTACCAACAAGTAGCGTATGTAAGCACACAATTCGGTCCTTGAAATTCGTGCACAGAATGAATGAACTATGTCTTTGTATGATATATGATTTTTACTAATAATATTTTTTGAATGATCAAAATGTTGGACATTAAGACTTAACTTGACAAATCCCTAAGAAGATCCAAAGTGATTTCTTCCTTATTATTTGTTTTCATCAGGTCTCAGTACATAATTTATATGTAGGCCTAGTGTTATAATTATAGTCACTATTAGTTAAACAATTTTGTAGTCTGTATAAACTTGTCTGACTGAGTGACTGGCTCATTGTTTGATTATCATTTTATATTTTGTAACGTCATCAGTTGGGTTACATGAAATTAATTAACAAAAATAAGTGTTGATGTTGTTACATTTTTATAATTCCTGTATCGATGAAATGTAGCTGCTTATTATATTTATTTTCATACTTCAACTGAAATATCTGAAAATATACTCTTCATTAATTAATAAGTTTAAGTATGGCTTATATGTTTCATCTGATTAAAAATGACGATAAGGTTCCTGATTAACGTGAATTGTACTTTTATAACATTTTCAGTAATACGCAACATCCATACTAAATCAAATATATTTCTTTTCAATGAATTATTATTCATAATATATTTAATTACTATGTACAAACATATTTTATCGTATTATTATTGAAATAGAATAAGGCTATGTAAATATTTATAGTGTAACGTTATTATTATTAATTAGTAATCTACTGGTAAATATAACATTACTGTTACTTTTACCAGTTAGCATAATAAGTAGCTCGTTTTCACAAATGGAAATGTATTGATATATAAAGTTACTTTAGCATGACCGCCAGTAATCTCTTTCAAAACCATGTTTAAATTTGTATTAAAAACCAAATATGGAAATTATAATAATTAATTGTGTGTATACTATATTTATATATATTAGCCAAGGACGGCTCTACTAGAGCCGTCCTTGATATTAGCTCATATTTTGTATTATATAATGATACATATATTTTATAAATATTTTTCTATTTTATATTATTAAGATTGTATTTTTTAAATAAATATTTAAAGGAAAAATATTATTATTTCTTTCACAATTTATCGTGTTTCGGTAATCTGTAGTAATATTTTATTGTTGACCCAATACGTTTGCGTATTTGCACAATTTGCACGTACTTAGCTTCGCGCTATTTTCCCTCTAACTTGAAAGCCTTGACTGAACTTTGTAGTCAACCAAGTTAAAAAGTGCATAACTTGATGTCACCAGTATTATTGATCTTTTTGGTTGTTGATAGGACACTCGAGTATAAAGGTGAAGTGAGTTGCCTATCGACCGAACTATCCACTGGCCTGCTTTCAGTTCGGTGCTATATTTAATTATTACTATCTAACTGTACTAGGGTATAGATACCGGTTTGCGCCTAGTGTACATGCACTACATTTTCAGTTAGTGCTAATTTTATTTTTTTACATTCATTGGTCGGAGGAATGAGTTTATACGTTAACTAGTAGAGGCATTCTTATCGTGATCTAGTGGTTGCGTGCTTCATGTGTGCACGGTGGCGTGTTCCAACGGTCGAGTGTCTACCTAGTTTGTGTTTTGTTGGTACTGTTACCAGTTTTAGGTAGCGTGGTCGAATGAATCGACCGTCTCGTGTAACAGAGTGAAGTCGTATCTGTGAATGTATATGAATGTGAAAGTATATTTCGTTTCTGTTTAGAAGGATATGTATTCTTCATAACAATATACAAATGAAGTTAATTTCTGTTAATGGAACTATTTAGATTTCTGCTTGCAACACATTTTTATATAGTTTTCAAAAACGTCTAAAAATTTGACTTATTTTATTATAACTTTTAAATTGGCACTAATCATCCATCTTAGTACGCCATCTTTGTGTTATATAGGTATCTAAAATTGTAAGTCGCTGATCGTGAAATAATTTTTCATGTTTGTTCACTTTTTGGTTAGAACAGAATTTTTAAAAAATATGAAAAATCATAAGAACAGTTCTATTATTGACAAAATATTTAATCAGTTTTATTACACTTTATGTTATTATATAATATGTGATTTTTAGATGGCAATATATTTTATGTGGAACCATCAATATTATGAAAACTATTAGTTGAGTTTAAAATAAAGTCTTTAAACTTTAAAATGTTTGAAATTTAGACAGAAATCTGCCAATCTACCACTACACTTTATTCCATCATACTATCACAAGAAGTGTAATAAAAACACTTTATCATCTTCCGATTTCCCACATGTCTAAAGTTTATTTGTTTTACTTCTAAAATTATTTCTTTATTATGTATGTATGTACGTATTATTATTTGCCTTGATTTCCATTATTGTAAATTTAATTTGTTGTACACTGCCTCCCTCTCGTTTTATTATATTTATGTATTCTCCCATGGTCTATCTCCAATCTATTCATCCAATTAAGAGCGCCTTTCCGCCAACTCAACTCACTCCAGCAGCACGACCTCGGCATCAAGATGACCTCCGAGTCGATGGTACCGGTGATGCTCACCCTGATCAAGATTATCACCTACATATACGAGATCATCACCTACCCCATCTACCTGATCACGCGGCGGGTTGGTGGCAACGCCTCCTACGAGGGGGAGGGGCAGGGCCGGGTGCGCGCCATGAATGTCCGTGCCGGCGACAACGAAAGCCCCTGGCGGGCGGTGGAGGCGATGGACGGTCTCTCGACGACGATGTTCCCCGGGTGCACGACGATAGACGACCTGTGGCGCCGGGCCGCCGCCATCTGGCCGCATAAGCCGTGTCTGGGCACCCGGGAGGTGAAGAAGTCGGAGATGGAGGTGGGTGCTGTTGAATTTGGTGATGACTCCTCGCTGGCCAAATCATTTGCTGTCTTATAGCTTTATCGAAGTTATTGGGGGGTTTAAAAAGAACCCATTCGCTCTTAAAGATTGTGATTGAATGTGTCATTCTTGGAATTTAGACATTTTAAACTATTTTTAATAAATAAGGTTACTTGTTTAATTCCAAAGTTATTTATTAATGTTTTCTAGTTATTTAATTCTCGCTGACGCTCTTAATCAATAGTTAGAAATGTATTCTTCCTGACAATAATCTGTAGAATTTAATTGTTTATATTCCTTAATTAAACCTTTTTGTGATTCTTCTACTATAGGTCCAGCCCAACGGTCGCAAGTTCAAAAAACTCACCCTTGGTGACTATGTCTGGGAGGACTACAGTCACCTGGAGACACGGATCCAGAATCTAGGCAGCGGCTTGCTCACTTTGGGCCTCCAGCCGCACGATCGAGTCCTCATCTTCGCGGAGACTCGGGCCGAGTGGCTGATAGCGGCCCAAGCCTGCTTCCGGTACAGTCTGCCTGTGGTGACCCTCTATGCCACGCTGGGGGACGACGCCATTGTGCACGGGGTTACCGAGGCTGAGGTGGGTGTTGTTGCTAACAGGGCACCTGCCGGGTACTGTATGCCATACAATCCATACTTTCACAGTTTTTTATAGTATAATATTGTGTTTTGAGGGATTTTGTATTACCGTGTTTTTCGTAATATCATAACGATATGTAATATATGCCATTTCTACATAAATGAACAACATTGTATTTCACAATACAATTATGTTGGTCTCGTGTGTATTTCGTTTTTTATTTTAAATTTGGTGAATAATAAATATTTTTGAAATTGTAAAAATAATAATTATTGATAATATATTATGAAATACGCTATTTTTAAATATTTAAGAAATTAGAGAAAAGTTTAGTTTTACAAATAATTGTTTAATAATGCTAATTTTGTTTTTAATTACTAAATTTGATTTTATTCGTGGCTTTAATTGTTGTTAACGATTATTGGTTCGAATGAAAACTATATATAGGACTACTTTAATATAAATATGGGGTGATAAAAAACGTGATATTTCGAAATGCTGACATAGTTAAATGTGACTCTAATAATGAATTTTTTGTTATTTCCTTTGATACTTGTTATACTATTAGTTTTAATTCTGCCAAATAAATTAATTTTAATTCTAACCCCCAAAATAGTTGTATTATGGAACCGGCTTAAGTTATGTTAAAGTAAACGAAAATACAATTATATATGTTACTAACGGTTATTTTTCTCTTGGCAATGGTGTAGCTTCTAGTCTTGTTATTTGTGTAAAATAACACTTTTTGTTTGTGCCGTCCTGCTAGTCCTTTATCTGGTTCTTTGTGTCTCTTGACCTCAATACTGTGCACTATTATTCTATGTGCTTTCAATTTATTTGTACATATTTTGTCTGTTTGTCTTCCTAACTCTTTCTCTGTCGCCCTGCCCTCTCTTCTGCTTTTTCATTGGTCCTTCAATTGCTTTCTTCATAAATTGTGCTCTATATTATGGCCTGTGTTTCTCTTTCTACCGGTTTACTGTTAATTCCAATTTGATAAAGATCCTTTGATGAGATCGAAAATCAACTTAAGGAATTCATTTCTTTATTTTATAATAGTTTTTTTTCTTATTATGATAGATTATATTATGTCAGACATTACATCTGTGTGACCACCAAGCTACGTTTTTGGGTTTCCATTTTTTATCTATTGAGATCCTGGCGATAAGCTATAAGAATACAGATTGTTTAATATAATTAATCTTACTTTTGTGTGCAGAGTGTGGATTAATATAGTGTCAAATTAGCTATAGTTTTTTTGATTGAAACATTACTTAATACACAAATCTATTTGTATATTAATATTTTCTATATATTAGATTTTCATAATTTATTTAATAACAAGTCACGTTTACATATTCTACTATCTGAAGGTTGCCTGGTTGTGTACAAAATACGCAATGCAGAGGTTACAAGCTAGCTATTAATTAATCTAGTAATGTTGTCAAGAAGATTATCATATGGGCATATTTCTATAGTAAGTAATCCGTTGGGTCCTCTGAACTTTTCTATGCATAAAGGTGCTTCAACTTATAAATAAGCGACTTTTAAGGTCAAGATTCTGCACTGTATCATCAGTGTTAACTATTTGACATCTGTAATATTATCAGCTGTTAGAACTGGTATTGGACTATTGGTTATACATATTATATACATGATTAACTGATTATAGTTATGGCGAAGTTACAATCGTCCTTCTCACAGCACATGACATGTAGTAAATATTGTCTCCTATAGAAAGCAGTATCGATCAATAATTAACCCAGGAATACTAAAATCACATGATCTTATCTCATATCTGATAAGATAATGCAGAAAGTACATATCCCTCTCTTCTCTGTCTCTCCTCTATAGTGTAAAATATCCCTGGAAGACAGAATACAAAAGCCAAGGTAACTCAAGTTCACCGAGGTTGACACTCGTTCAGTAATCTATTGTATATTAATGTAAAATCATTAGTTTATTTATGAATCAACTATGTTATATATTGTTAATTTAGCACGCTTTTTATTACTTTCATAACCTGAATTTTCGTCCTGACCTATCTGACTCCTATTTTTTTCATTTGTGTCTACCCATATTTTCCTTTATCTTCTTTTATAAAAACTTCATCCTGTCAATCTCTCTCTCTCTCTTTATTTTAATATTCAAATAATAAGCTATATAACACAGAATAATATATCTTGTTGCCGTAAACAAGCCGGTGTGTACTTTATCCTTTATTTGTTGATGTTTTGTGTAATTATCGAAAATAATAATTATTAAATTTGACTTTGGTTTTTACTTCTGTTTTGATTCACAAAATGTTTTTTGAAATTTGAAAAAAAGATTTTGTCTACTCTCTTAATACTAGAGCAGCAGGGATTTCGATATACCTATAACAGCGATTTAAATTGTATTCATATCATATATCCTTACGTTCTAAAACACTATAAATAATATGTTTACAGTGTTCTTTTCTTATGAATACCCCGCAAAAAATTTTTTTAAAGGTAACTAACGGTAAACGGCATTATTTTCAATTAGAAAATGGCCATTTTTGCTAAAATTCGGGCCATAAACTGGCCATAATGTATTTCTATGGCGAGGGTATTATGTAGTAATTATTATAGAAGTGATTCCTACAAAAAAGAATCACTTTAATATCCACAAAAAATACCACAGCCATCGTAAACATGTAAATTATGTACTCAAAGATTTCATTTTGTCTCAATTTTGATAAAAATAACGGAAAAACAATTTTATAATTATTGAATCCTGATATTGTTCTTATGTCTATTATTACAACCTGTAAATAAGAATATTGTATGTATTGCAAATGTTGCTTTTTATCATACTTTAGAAGTACATTTTACAGGAAGAATAATTGAACTAAATGAATAATAATTCAAGGAAGACTCGCTTTTTATAAAGTAAATAAATAATAGAGTGGAGAAGTAGGAATTAAACAACCCGCCACATTGACACATTCTTGGTTTATTTTATCTATTTATCATTGCGAATGCATATTGTGAATTATAATTGCGTTCATGACATTTACTTTTGATACTTTTTCAAATTTTCATTTGACGGATTTCGCTGTTATAGGTAAACAATTTGTAGCTCTTTTTCTAGTTATGTAGAGATATTTTCTTTATTTTTTCATCGTGTAGCCCCCGAAAAATGAGTAAAAGTCACGGGAGGAATTGAAACAAAAATCGCTCAATAATAAATTATTCAAAAAATATGATTGTCAGTTGACGGCTTCCGCTGTATCTTTACTATATCTTTACTATTTTCACCCCTTTTTTAAAAAAAATCATCAAATATCTTTGTTTTACAGATTGAAATAGATCATAATCCAGATATTTTTTTATCATTTTGTGTTCTCATTCTCTCTCACTTATTCACATTTTATATTATCTGTTCAACAGTGACTTTCGATATTCTCGCAAACACATTTTATTTTTTATTTTATCTCTATAAACTTCAATATCTTCAAAATTTTGCTCCTTTTTTAGTAATCCAATTTTGTTTTATATCTTTGTTTTTTCCTCTGACTTTATCTTTCTCTCTCGCTTCATATTTATTTCTCACTTTCCGTAATTCTCTCTCTAATTCCAATTTCTCCCTCTGCCTCTCTCATAGTATTTTTTTACTGTTTTATTAGTATAATTGAATCACATTATTTGTTGAATTATTACAATTTTTATCTAGAGATTAACTTTTTAAAAGACCAGAACCAGTAATCATGTCACGGAAGCAACTTAGTGAGTTGAGTGATTTTGTCAACAATCTCTTTCTGTATGTAATATACACATCTCCTCCACCACAACAGGTCTCCGTCCTAATCACCAGCGACGAGCTCCTCTCCAAGATCGTCAAGTTGAGCAGCCGGCTGCCCTCCCTCAACCACATCGTTTACATGAACAACGGCATCTTCTCCGCCGACTTGACCCCGCGCGGCCTTGAGCTGGAGCGGGACCGCCTCTTGGCGGGGGTCACCGTGCCCGACAACCTCACTATCCATCCGATGACCGAGGTGGAGAAGATCGGTGGACAGCCGGACAACGTGAAGGACCCGCGCGCGATCGGGGCCAAGTCGTCGCCCGATGATTTGGCCGTGATTATGTACACGAGTGGATCCACCGGTGGGTTACTTGCGGGATACTTAACTGGATTCTATATAGGTTACTTACGGGATACTTATATATAGGTTACTTACGCGATACTTATAGATTACTTACGGAATACTTATAGATTACTTACGGGATAGGCCCTACTTATAGCTTAATTAATGTTTGCTATTTTTGATCTATCTATTATCGTAAGAATAAGAGTTGTTTTTATTTTTTCTTAAAAATCATCAAATCAGATATGTTCAGATTCGTTTACATGTACGACTTATTCATATACTTTAAGTTTTTTCATAGTTTATACGATTCTACTATTTATTCTTATTATGTCGTACGATTTTTAAGCTAGTTACAATTATGTATTTTACTAGCGGTTTTTTCGGATTATTAATAAACTACAATACAATTATATTGTGTTTTATGTTTTAGGAGCCATTGATTATGAATATATTAATTATATTCGTATTTATTATGATTGTTATGGCTACTAAAACATTAAACACAAAAGAATTGTTTTGTAGTTTATTAATAGTCCGAAAAAACCGCTAGTGAAAAATAATTTTTAAACTAGTTTAAAAATTTCACAATAAATTATGAATAAATAGTACAGTCGTATATACATAAACTATGAAAATCTTACATTATATGAATAATTCGTACATGTAACCGAATCTGAATATATCTGATTTGATGATTTAAAAAAACTCTTCTTACAATAATAGATCTAATTTAGCTAACATTAATACATTATATTATTCATGTATGTTTGTAGTTATTTTTGTATTTAATAAACCTTTATTTCTTGAAAATTTACAAAGCTTTCAATTCCAACATATAAGTTGCAGGCGTTTTGAGCTTACACAATCTTCACAAAAAAAGATCACAGGAATAGTATTGAAACCACACTCAGTATATATTTCAAAGACTTAATTTGGCCTTCAAGTAGGCTATGCGTAAATATTGACACCTAAATGTTAGTAGCTCTCTGCTCTTCCGTTAACAATAAATTTGAATAATGGAGATTTGATGACAGCAATGTATACATTACAGTGAATGCTTAATAGTTAGCTACCCATTAAGTATATACTTTCTTTTAGACATCGCACAGAGCCAGCCAATATAACATTGTCTATAGTTGTTGAGTAGAGGGGATGGGAGGGGGTGGGGTACAGGAGGCCCCTGGAAAGTAAACAGATATACCTCAACGTAGGTTTCTTGCGATGTTGGTGGTTTCACCTGCGTCTTTCTTAGAGTTTAGGTATATCTATAAACCACCACCTTTTAGTTGTGTACTTGGTTCAGTTTTGGTGGTACCAATGTAAAATAAAATATTTATTAAGGTTATTGCAAGCAAAGAAGAAACACTATCGAAAATAAAACATATTGCCTATAAAATAATAACAGAAATTAGTTGCTGACAGTCAGGATTAATAATAGTTAAATGTAGAACCTGTCGGAATAGAATGGTTACTGAATCTTATAAAATGAAGCCACGTTATATGAGCGCGTATATTTAGCAACATACTAGAGTTCGTATCTAAATATGAATAATTGGAAAACGAAAACCGCGTTCATCCCACATTACAATAGATGGTGTGGGATAGCTCATATTGGTCCTTATATAATATTTCAAATCTAAATCCGATACACACATTCCGCTCACACTCAAACTATGAATAGAAAATAGACTAAACTGTGTTATATTAAACTTTTTGGAACGATAGGAAATCTTGTATATTTACAGTTTATTATTCATGATTATTATTTACCAGCTGTAATATTTGTTTAGTTGTAACCTGTCACGCGGTTTTTCATCATATTATATTAGTATACAGTATGTACAACATTGTCATCCGACTTCCTCACTTTCCTGTCAATGGAACGACTAACAATTATATTAACCATATCACTATTGACAGTTTTTGGAAGAATAAAAACAAAAAGTTAATTTTCAAATACATAACTAAAATAATATTTTGAAAACATTATTTCCAAATCGCAAATGCAATAAACCACGCTGCAAAGCGTTCCCTATTTTTAAAACGGACACCATGGTATAAATATTAGAAACATATCGTGCTAAATATCTTTCAAGGCGGCTCATGTATAACTCACACAATGCAATTATATTTTTAAAATGTAAAAAATTCCCGAGGTCTATCTGAAAAACGAAACAATCGATAAATTCGTGTAAATAACCACCACACGGTTTTAACACAAACAAACCTAAGGAAGAAGGATGCTTGCTTAGACACCTGCAATTGTTATGGAATCCAGTAAATGATGTACATGTTGTTCTTGAAATTTTACATACCTTTAAACGATTTGTTATCATTCGTAATCAAGTCATATATTATAGACGAACATTTTGATAATTTAGTTAATATATTATAGATTACATAAAGTAGGTTATACTTCACATTGGAGGATAGAACTTCACGGATATAATATTGGTTAGACGCGAGCTTCTTATTTTTATGGCGATCTGTAATACGGCCGGTAATGATATGAATAACAACGCATTATATTTATAAGGGGGATTTATTTAGAATTATGTTCTATAAAATCTTTTTATTTAAAAGTAAATTGAGCGGTCTATTTTGGTCATAATTATTATGCTAAAAACTGCAATAACATATTAAATAAATAGACTATTTCAGAAACGATGATCGATTAAAAAATATATAACTAGTAGAATAAATAGTTATCTGATAACTAGATCAGAGGTGTTTACCATAACGGATTTTGCGGAGTAATTACTGATTTTAACCTCAATTCCGCATTGTCACTTCTAAATTCAGCATTTTTATTATTTTGATTTTGTTGTAAATGTGTTATTTCGTTTTTTTTCTCCAAATTACGGAAAATGTTTTTTCAAATTCCGCTTTTTAGAATTTTGGGGTAAACACCTCTGCTAAATGAGAAATTTAGTAGTAAAATTTAATTAATTTTGAATTTAAATAAAAATATCGTAGAATTCATATTAATTTTATTTCATTAACAACCATTTTTAGAGAAAGTTGTTAATTAATTTACTTTTTTATTGCATTTTTACATAATATGTTTAATTAAGGAGATATGCATAAATGTTTGAGACTGATTGACTGACTCATTCTATCACAATAAACAATATATTTCCTCTATTTTTCTCTCTCACTTGTTCCCCCCTCCCATTCATTCTGCCAGGAGTGCCCAAGGGGGTGGAGATGTTGCACAAGAACCTGATGTGCGCAGTGACCGGCCAGTACGACCGGCTGGCTATGCTCAGTGATGGTGACATTGCTGTGGCCTACCTCCCGCTGGCCCACGTACTCGAGATGTGCTGCGAGGTCATCTGTGTCGCGGTGAGTACCAACAGCTCATAGTCGTGAGTGAGTACCAACAGCTCATATTCATGAGGCTGTGATATTTTTTAGATTTGCTTCTGAAGTGCACTTTAAAAAGAGAATATAGTGTTTACATTGGTTGGCTTCTGTCTGCCTTCGCTAGTAGAATAGAGGAAGGAAGACGTCGACTCGCATGTATTGGGACAATGTGTTAACTTTTACCCTCTACAGATGTTTACGTGCATACCATCCAGTATCCACTCTATGTATAGGTTGGAATAGGCATGATATATGTCAATTTAACCACATCACACGGAAATTTATTTAACCTCCCGCCATTCTGGTGATGACACCTCAAACCTGTTTTAATAAAATATATTTAAAAAATAATAGTTAATATTATGTTTAAATGTGAAACAAGTCGCTTGCATTATTGTACAATTAATAATGAGTGTATTTGCCATACATTTCCTTACTCTAATATAAAGATTATAGTGTGACAATCAGCTACCTTTTACTCGACCACCCCCTACGCACAGGTGGGCATCCGCATTGGCTACTCGAGCCCGGGCACCCTCACCGACACTTCGACCAAGGTGAAGGCGGGCACCAAGGGGGACGCAAGTGTCCTCCATCCCACCCTTATGGCCTGCGTGCCCACCATCCTGGACCGACTCAACAAACAGGTCTTCGAGAAGGTGAAGAAGGGCGGCCCGTTGTCACTCGAGGTGAGGTGGCTGCACACCAGCATGCCGTCCGTGTTGGTGTCGACATATTTGCCCACTTTTAAGTATATTTAGTTCATGTATTTGCAGCATACTATTGCGTATATTATAGTCTACGTATTTACTAATATAAAGGGTTTAACATGTCTGCGAATTGGCCTACATTTCGGTTTGTAGGCCTACAGTTTATTTGTTTCTCGAAGTTTTGTGTAATGTATCCAATCAAAGTATTTTTCTACGTCTACGTAACAAAGTCTTCGTATTTGTCTAATTCTTTTCAGAATGCTCATAATTTTTGTTAAATATAATCGACGTGTTATGATTAAAATGATGAAAATACAGATTCTACAACAATATTAATTTTTATTTCATATTAATTTTGTGCTTAATATATTATGATGTAATATATTTTTTATAGAGCATGCCTATGAATTAGTATTATTTATATCGTAAAAGATGTATGAGATCATGAGTAAAATATGTACGTTCTTATTTTAAAGTAGTAAAGATTTTTTCTATAATTTATTGTTCGTTTTTCCCCAAAGTTTTGCTTTAATTGACTTCTAAGTGGTTGCTTATGCCGAACACCTAATTATTGATCGATCTTTGTGGTTGTGTAATCGACCCCGTACTCCAGCTGTTCAAATGGGCCTACGAGTACAAGGCACAGCGGCTGGACGAGGGCTTCCGAAGCCCCCTGCTCGACAAACTCGTCTTCCGCAAAATTCGAAAGCTGCTCGGGAAACGGGTGCGCTACATGATGAGTGGCGGGGCTCCGCTCAGTGAGGAGGCGCAGAAGTTTGTCAACGTCTGCTTTTGTCCCATTCTGCAGGGGTGAGAGAATCGATTTATATTAATTCTAGAGAAATGCGCTGTTTCAACTATAGTAATATTCAAATGAATCATACTTATTAAATATTGCAGTGGATGTTGATTATTTTTAATTTGTGACCCAAAAGTCGCCCGATGTTAAATATGTTTTCATAATCCAAGAAACAGTTGATGTAAATAAGATTCGCAAGTACGAGTAATTCTAAATAGAATTCAGTTACCAGTTTGCTGTCCAAACTAAATACAGTTTCTTTGGTCCCAGAACCGAAAGCCTAGCGTTTCATATTTAGAGAGAAAAGTTAATTATGTTTTATTATAATCAATGATAGTTTGCCTGCACAACAACGTCCGAAACACACATCTATTTATATTGCAACCACACGCTACATTTCAACAATGCAACAGTCCCCGATAGATTACTTGATTATGTCACATATTTTATATAGTAATTTATTTACTGCCTTATAAGGCAATTATGCGTGCATTCAAAAAAATGAAATACTAATAGTTTATTTTATTAATACATTATTATTGTACCAGTCTGAGAAATATAATATATATAATTATCTCATGCATGTGACGGTATAATATTGATTGGAAATTGTTTATGAAATTTAAACACTTAAATGAAACTTATTAATACGTGATGAATATTATTATCATATATTCAATAAAAGTAGCACTAAAGAATATAGACTATCTCATTTGTTAGATATAATGCTGAAATGTCACAGGGAATCATCTTAAATGTCACACTTAATTTATGCTGGCCAGAGATCTCAACTAATAAATAACTATGACAATATTAAGCATGCTAGAACCATATATTTATATTAAAAACTTATTTCATACATTTTTTAAATGACAGTAGATAATTATAATGCAAAATAACCGTTTTTTATTAATATATGTATATCGCTAAGATCAAAGGTAAAAGTGTTATCATTTGGTTAATATATGTTGGACATCTTTTAATGTTTATATTCATTATTAAGTTATTTGCAATTATTTATTTAATATAATATGCATTTAACTTCGTTTCTGAAAAATCAATATCTTGTGACCTATAATATTAAACATTAAAAAATGTGGGTTGTGTTGCGTTGTTCTTTTTATTTTATTCTTTAATTTATAAAAAAATTATCATGTGTGTTTAGTTTCAAAGTGATAAACATTATAATATTCGGATCCATTACATTTTTGCTTATATTCAACCGGTAATAGCCATGCGTTCGTTATGACACGTACCACGATATGTGGGTGGGTTACGTAAAGACGGGACGAGGGGACCAAGACCCCTCAGTAATAATGAGTGGGGACGAGGGGAGCAAGGCCCTTCAGTAATAGTGGGGACGAGGGGAGCAAGGCCCCCAGGTTTTTTCAAGGAGTAATATTTATATATATTAAATATATACCTACTGAAATGCTAGTTTTAGGGCTAGGGCCTAGTCTTTCTTTGCATCCATTCTATAACTTTGAAAGAATAGAGTTTCATAAAATAAAAACATTTATAGTTAGGATGATTTCAGAAAGGAGTAATGAGAATAAAAATAATAGTTATAAGGAAATCAGCTGTACATTCTGTAATTTTAAATTTGATTACAAACTTACATATATTTTTTTAGTTGGACGTTTCTACGTCAGCCTTTATTTATAGAAAAGAATTAAACAATAAAGGTACAAATAAAATATTGAAAAAGAATATTAGCAATAACTTCGTTTAAAAATAAATTTGCATTTTTAGATTTTTCATATTTTTAACGAAAAGAATTAAACAATATAGGAACAAATAAAATATTGAAAAAGAATACTAGCATAACTTCGTTTAAAAAGAAAGTTGCATTTTTAGATTTTTCACTTTTTTAACGAAACATTAATTTGAAGCATAATGCTAACTGGCATTTTGTACAAGTATCTAAAAAGCATTCTATTCAAATTCTTTTTTTGTTATGCTTATCCATATTTAGGCTTCTTTTTCATTGATGTATGTTTTTATTAACCGTCTTTATCTGTTTATCTGTAATGCTAACATTTAATTTGGATATATTTGATTTCGTTTGGATCTATTATTTTATTATTTTTTTCTTATTGTCGTCTCTCCGCTCAATCACCACATAGACAGTACTGAGTAGCATGTTCTCCCCCCCCCCCCCCTCCCCTGCAGCTACGGCCTGACAGAGACTTGCGGTGCCGGTACAGTCATGACCATGGACGATCTCCGACCGCGTCACGTGGGGGCCCCTGTGCGTTCCCTGGAGCTGCGGTTGCGGGGTTGGCCAGAAGGGGGCTATTCGCCCGACGACAAGCCGCGCCCCAGGGGCGAGGTGCTCATCGGGGGAGACTGTGTCACCCGAGGCTACTTCAAGCAGCCGAGCAAGACCGCTGAGGATTACCACACGGACGATAACGGTGTTCGCTGGTTCTACACGGGTGAGTGGCGGTGGAGGTGCTTTCTTCCTGACTCCCGATCCTGGAACAAATATTTTATTTGGAAAACATTGCAGATTTGTGTTCAATTAATATTTATTTTTTGAGTCAGTTTGCAAATACAATTAGATTTTAGCTGTACACAAAAGAAGATTTTAATCGTGGCAGTATGCTTACTTGATTTATTTGATCGTGATATGTATTATTTGAATTTGTCCAGTTCGGATGTTTCCTTTCAAACTGGGAATTCGATTTTTAGTATATTTCAGTTGTTATAAATAGTGAAGTTTAACCATTTTTAGTGCTGAAAATGTTATATAGAAGAAACAAACATGAATTACAATAATATTCAACAATGTTGAAACTATAACGATGTTCTAACGATGTCACACTTTGTGTTGGAACCATATTCCATGAGGTACATTCTCTACTGTGTAATAATATGATTACATTCTGTATAATATATATTCATTTGTGAAAGTATTCAATTGTATCAGTATCATAGAAGGTAAGTAATAAAATCTGTATACAAATATTTTCCAGCTATTTATTGCACAATCAGGTAAACAGGTTGGTTCGTTTTAATGTTTTGTTCGTTTTATTATATAAGTTTTCCATGTTAGTAGCTATTTTATATATTTATTAACATTTGAAATTTGCTTTGCGATCTATATATTGCAGAATTATTTAATCGTAATAAACACCAGTAGTGTATATTGTATAACGTGTGTAGTTTAGGTTAGAAAAGATTAGAAACAACAAAAAGTTGTTATGAAAAATTATATAAAACAAAATGTTGACGGGTTAACCTTGTATTTGTTAAATTGAATATAAGAAAAGCAATAAATTAGATATTTAAATTGTTTTTCAAAAATGTTATTAATCTCTTTTTTACGTATGAAATTTAATATTGTTTTATGTTAATATATAATAATAATTCAAACAACTAAATTTAATATAATAATTGAAATTATTTATTTTACTAAGTCGTGGGTAAGATAAGACAATAAATAGTTGTACCTACTATTTAATTCCATCAATAAAGTATTGTTAGTTTTGTCATTTAATGATATATATGTACATCAATTTCGGTTTTACACAAAAATAATCGCAATTTTCACATTGTTTTTTCGATAAAAGTGTCCAGCGTTGCAGGAGTCTTGCAACATTACATTAATCATGTTATTAATAACAAACCTGTTAACCCTCTTCGTACGTGGAGGGGGGTTATGGCAATTTTTTCAAAGAAATGAAGTTTTTGATTGAACTATATAAGTTATGACCCTGTTTTTTTTACTCAGTGGCTAAAATGCTTTTATCTGATTAAACAATATAACAAATATAATTTCGAATATTTTTACATGCCAGATAAAATTGTGTTATTATTAAACTGTTTTATACCGCCCCCCCCCTCCTCCCCCTGGGTTTTCACACTTTCCGATGATATTAGAAGCTGAAATTTGCAACGTTAATAGAAAAAATAGGTGTATAGGTAAAAAAATTTTTTTATTAAAATAGCCCGCAATTTTAAATAATACTGAAATAGCATTTATACTACTTATAACTTATTTGCATAAGTAGATTATAAAATTATAAAATACATCAAACAAATATAGATCTTGTGATCTGGAATCAGATGCAAAAATAATCAAGTCAATCGGTTGCATTGATCAAAAGTTATAGCATATATGGGTCAATATGTACCATATACATTAATTTTGTATGGTTATTTTCATAACTGGGGTTTATGACGTATCAGGTCATAAAAATGATACTAATCGATAATCTGATAACTACTATGATGTCATTAGTGATTAAAAATAGACTAAACACTTTTTTTTCACTTTAATTTCTCACCAATCTATATGTACACATATTCACTTTATAGTACAACTTTGTCAATAAATAGTCCGTTAACTATGCGTTTCATTTTAAAACTAAAAATAGATTTATAAACGCCTTGAAAAACTACACTATAATGTATTTAATTAAATTGTTTGAGAATATTTAAGTGCGTGGGCTAATTGCTTCTGGTTCAATTTGACCCCTCCCCTTTACTTCCAAATGCGCCTGGTAGGCCTACTGCTAGGGTTAGGTTAGCAAACAGCTGTATACATCGAATACATCATCAGTACATAGCTGTTTTTATGTTTTTAAAACTGATGTAAAATCTGTATATCGATTAAAAAAAGTATAATTATACATTCTCAAACTATATCTCATAAAGTTTTTAGTATGAATTTGTTTGTATATTTACAAAAGCTTTAGTTCAAACAAATTAATATTAAACAGGTAAAATATGCGTTTGGATCAGTCAAAGTTAAGAGTCAATACATTTATTGATACTTTTTTTGTGGTTGATTCAATTTATAATAATTATTGTCTATTTACAGTATACTTGCAATATTTATATATAATATATATGAGATTTAAAACAAGACAAATAGTGTAGATTTGTTCAATGGTTTATGAAAGCATCATAACAGAAAATTTTGTTATTAAACTATCAATTCAGCAAATAATGCAAGCTTAAAACAAGCCACACAGGTTGTCATACGCAGCCAATATAAGGCTTATTGATTCATACGTGGAAAATAACTTAGTATTGTAGGCGCTATACCGTGAATGTTTATTTTTTAATGAAACAGTTTTAAAGCGATTTTAAAAATATGACAAACTTCTAACTATAATTCGCAAGGAATGTATTTTGATATACATTTATTAATTACATACAACTATAATATATATTTGTTAAATTTATTTGTCACATTCGTTGTATATTAATTTATAGTTTGTCAACTTTTTAAAATCGCTCTCTGAAAAGGAGAAGATCTGATGTTGATATTGTCTTTCATGTTGTAAGAATAAGGGTAATAAAGTTATTAGAGTTTTCCGTTCCACACGAAATATTTCGGATACAGATTTAACCCTCTCCTAATCGGTATTAAATATTATAAAAGAAATTCAGATCCCTCACTGCGGTGTATGGATCCCCCAAATCAAACGTCTATAATCCGTACCAACTGTCCCTCTCCACTGTTTGTTTGGCACACAGGTGACATCGGCGTGTTCCACTCGGACGGCACCCTCTCGATCATCGACCGGAAGAAGGATCTGGTCAAACTGCAGGCCGGCGAGTACGTCTCACTGGGGAAAGTGGAGCTCGCCCTGTCCGTGGCGCCAGTCGTGGACACCCTCTGTGTCTATGGCAACAGTTTCAAGGAGTATGTGGTCGGCATTATGGTGCCCAACAAGGAGCAGCTGAAACATCTGGCCGCCTCGGTCGGGGTGACTGACACGGATATTGGGGTGCTATGCAAGGATACTAAGGTGGGTGGGTCCTACCTGTTTCGTACAATTCTGTCGCAATAAGATAACACGTCTTATCTGCATATTACACAATTTCGAGAAAACTGGTGTTTGTGTTTGGCTTTCTCTTATGAAAATAAACAATTTATTTTAGATTAATCAAACATATTGATATAGATGATATACCAATGTATTTATTATGACTAAAATAGTATAACTTTGTTTTCTCAAGTTATCGAATTTTCAGTAACGACGTTTTACCTTGTTCTTTTCTTACTACACTATTCTCATGCGCTATGGTAAAATGTCGTATCTGCAAATTTTAATCTCTTTTTAAAATATAAAGCTAACTATTAAATGGAATCACTTTTAATTATAAACAAGATAGTGTTACACATCTTTAAATGCCTCTGGCAACTTCCAGTGACTGGATGAGGACTCTACGCTGTACGAATGTTTCAGTACCAAAAACTACTTGTATGATAAATCTGTGTGACGCTCCTTCCAATGCAGCTTTTCATTCCAACGACGTACTTGAATAGCAGCCACCTTGTTCAGATAAGGACGTTTGTCACCCCCCATCGCCAGATAGTGCAGACTAACTCCGTTCGTTCATTCTAATATGTCGCAGACTTCCAATGATTTTACTTTTATTAAAACTTGCTTGAAGATGAGGTCTTCAAAGTCAAATATTTTCCCTTCTGTTCTTATTACCTTTTCAAGGTGGCCATGGATACTATCACATGCATTAAACATATGACCGACTTCAAGAAATTGGATTGTGATTCGCTGCACGCAGTAACATTGTTATCAGTTCCATAAATTCTTATTTTGGGCAGTACAGTTATCAGTCCAGATAGTGATTTCTAGGGCATCGTGGTTATGCATAAGAAAGGGCCATAAGCTATAGGTCACTTCAGGTACATCTCGACCAGATAATCCCTCGTACAAAACTGTACTGAAGTTCGGTCGCTTGCCCAATGTTTTGTTTTATCGCGGCAGAATTATGCGTATCAGTTTTTTTGCTTTCTCTATTTTTTCTACTATTCAGTTTGATCAATCTTTAAATGTAGTGTATTGTATGTTGTAACCGTTGCCCGATCAGGTAGTTTATGACTGCCTATGGTTCAACAAAATATTTATATCTTTGATTTTAGTAAAATAGATCTAGCTGCTCAGATGAGATATTGTACAAAAGTTTGACATTTGATGTTCATATGATACATAATATCTAATCTGCTATATCTACAAACAGTTACATCGCATAATATGTCTGAATATTAATAGAATAGCAACATACGTACATAGTAACACATTATAAATGGAATGACAGCATAGGCAACACCACATATTTGGAAATAAGCGTAAATGAGAACATACAATAAGATCATCAACTTAATTATATTAAAAAAATTAAATTAGAATGAAAAATAAGAATAAGACATGAAACATTAATTTGGAACTGCACATTGGAACAGCAACATAAGTATGAACATATTATGACAAAGCCCCAATACACAGGACATTTAATTGGGAAACCAAAAAGTTGTCAGTGCGTCGGCAAATTAATTGGTCAAATTTTCTATTACCAGCTATTGCGGACCAAAGGGTTCAACCGGGCATATCTCTCTTATTTAATGAAATACTCTATTTAATCAATGTAATTCTTCCTTATTTCAGGATAAAAAAGACAGATATACATTAAATAAGAAAGAATTACAATAAATAAGAGAGAATTACAATAAATAAGAGGGAATTACAATAAATATGAGAGAATTACAATAAATGAGAGTTATATGAATTGAAACCTTTGGTTTGATCAAACTTTTGTTAGAAATAATTGTCGTGAAAAGATCGACAGTGTTAAACTTTTGCCAGCAACCAACAGTTTGCGCAACTAATTTGTCCCCTCACTTACATAGCGATGGGCAAATTAGTTGATCCGTTTTATAGTTATCTTACTAAATTGCCCATGTAAATGGGGCTTAAAAGCAACAAGGCAAATAGCATAAAATAAAAACTAAAACATCTAAATAAGAACACGTTTACGATTTGTTATTACGTAGGTGATCGGCGCCGTACTAAAAGAACTCGGCAACATCGGCCGCGAGAAGCGCCTGGAACGCTTTGAGATGCCCGCTAAGCTGACTTTGACGCCCGGCCCCTGGACCCCCGATACCGGGATGGTCACGGATGCTCTCAAGTTGAAGCGGAAGGCGATTCAGGATGCCTACCAAGCGGACATTGACGCCATGTATTGCTCTGATTGATCGACTGTTGTTGTTGGAACGAGGGAGCGAGAAGGACGATAGCAGGAGAAGTGGGCCTAGTTATTTTATTTGGGAACAAGTAGCAGCATATGTATAATTATTGATACGTATGTACTCAATTGTACGCGCTTCCTTCTGGAACACTTGAACTTACACCTTTCCTTTTTCTAATTGATAATATTATATTGTTATGATCTACTGATTGCGCTTCTGTTAGTAGTGATTTTTACTATATTATGACTATGGCTTGCTTATTCTTTATAACGCTGATTTACTATTGTAGTATATATGCAGCCCAAACACTAATATACTATATTGTCGTTATGTATAGTGTTGTCTTGTTGTCTTGTTTTCCATTTTTCCATTTTGGTTGTCTTTATAATGGCTTACTATGTCCAACTTCTTACAGTTGAATTCCAAATTCTATCTTTATTATATTATTGTAAAAATTATTTATAAATAATATTTTATTTATAATAAATCTTGTTTCTTACGTATCATGTCTTGTGATTATATAAATTGTAGGCTATTGTCAGTCAGCATCGAATTATACCATGTTAATCTTGTATGAGAAAAACAAAATAGAATTTCTACTTAAAATAATGAAATTATTAATCTGTTAACCAAATATTTACCTTTGGTAGTAGTTTTATGAGCATTACACCATAATGACCTATTTCAATTTACTATTATATAATTACAAACGAATTAACAAAGAAATATATATTCGTAAACAACTGTTAGTCACAAACAAGAGGGAGAGGTCTTTAAATCGATATTTTGTGAACATATTAAAATCCTATAACAGCGAACTTAAAATGGCCAGATAGAATAGAAATGCTGGAAGTTTGTAAACAAGAAAATGTTTCAAAATATTTTTATTCTAAATGTATACTTGATCCGTCAACTGGGGTCAATTGGAACATCGGGGTGAAATGGAACACATTGAATTTTATTAGCTTTTTTGTTAATATTTATTACAAAATGTCTTTATTTTGAAACTACTTTTACGGTTTTTGTATTTGTTAGATTGTTTTACTAATCTGTTTTTATTTAAAAAGTTTCGTTTTAATTTCAATTTGTTTGGCGCAATTTACAAAAATACACGTTTTTTTTACAATTTTACGAAATCTTCTAAACTTCCACTCAGTATTACGTAAGTAGGTGTGGTATTTATATAATTTTGATAATTATTGACAATATAGTGTCATTGAAGTTATATTGTTATATAAAAATAACTGTAAAGTTCTTATACTTTTCCCAAATTATTTTTGAAAAAAATCGTGAATTATAGGTGTTCCGATTCACCCCATTAAAAAAAATTATAATTGAAAATTAATATAATGTTTATTAATATTAATATATATATACATACTAGATACATAGATACATAGATACATATATATAATTCTATAATCCTATATAATTCTATAATATTAAAATATTATATATATGGGGCTGTTCAAACGTCACGCAAAATTTGGCTTTTTTTACACCCCCCCCACTTGTCACCCGCGTCACGCTCTGGGTGAACC
>JAUZND010013386.1:0-28130 GCA_034780555.1 Coelogynopora nodosa | reverse complement strand
GTCTGCAAGGTTTACCTCGAGGTATGCAAGGTTTACCTCGACGTCTGCAAGGTTTACCTCGAGGTATGCAAGGTTTATCTCGTTTACCTCGACGTCTGCAAGGTTTACCTCGACGTCTGCAAGGTTTACCTCGAGGTATGCAAGGTTTACTTCATTTAAATTGGAAATCTTAGAGATTTCCACACTGAACCCTCTGGTCCGCCATAGTGCGTGGGGAATTTATTGTAGATAGCACAGCCTACATTCTGTATGATACCAACTAAGCTGCCCCTATATCTATATAAGGTTCCCTCCTCTCCATTGTTGTCTTACCTGGAAGGATCCCATGAGATGCTCGTAGTAGAGTTTGACAATCTCCACGGTAGTCCCGGGATAGTCCTTGGCCTGGGCGTGCATCACATTGACCGGGATGAATATGATGTAGTATATGCCGAATACAATGACCAACACCAGCGTGGATTTCACCAATTTTCTGTGGTTAAGGAGAAAATAGAGGTTACATATATAATTTAATAATGTACCATGCATCCAAGATCATGGAAATGATTTTTTTTTATATGATAAAGACATTACTGTGCATAATATTATTTCAAATTGATAGTTGTACTACACCGCATATGCTTGTAACACGTAGAAATGAAAAACAAACGTTCTTTCCTATAACAAGGGTACATTTGAAAATGGTTTTGTTCTTTCGTAATAAAATATATTTCATTCTACTATGAGCTATTTCTAGATTTATGCACATACTTTGGACCTAAATATTAATCTGGGATGTCAATTTGTCACGTATAGCAAGTTGAAGTAATGAAACAATTATGTAAATCACAATAGATTCCACATTGATGTTCACAATTGGTAAAATTATGCCTTAATGATGCCTTAATGTTGTATTTATTAACCGTTTACGGTCACCTTATTACGTCTATTAATTTTGCACCAAAACTTTATACGGCAGGCTTTAGTTTTTAATTATTTACGCTTCAGTATTTTATTTAATTAAAAATCAAATATGTCAACAATATTAAGAGTTTTCTAGCTTTAATATACATATTTAAAATTTATTAATAATTAAAATACGATTTATTATAATGCGGCACTTATATTTAAGAATTTGTATATAATCACTAAGGGCATAAATTCTTATTACTAATACTTATTAGAATATTAATTATAAATAATAAACAAATTTTAATTAATATTATTAGTATCAACAAATATGTGCTACTTACACTTAAATAAGACACTTGAATATGCATTTAATATTACGAAGTACCCTTGCTGATTATATACGAGATCTTAAATAAAAGTACTGCATTCAATTAAAACATATTATATATATATATAGATACATATATTAAAACTAGAAAAATCCTTATATTTTTGACATATTTGATATTTAATTAAATCAAGTACTGAAGCGTAAATCATTTAAAAACTAAAGCCTGACGTATAAAGTTTTGGTGCAGAATTATATTTATTATTGACATGTTTGATAAAATCATTCTAGAAATATTTATTATAGTTAGGCTACTTTAATGATATTGATAGGAGTGGGGATTGATTTGTTTTTATTTGATTTATCGTTTATACTTAATTTTACGACTCAATTTTTCAATGCATCTATAATGACATTTCATAATAGAATTTTAAAGCACAATAATTATAAATTGCCGAAAGTTAGACAATAACTTTGAAGGTATTAACATCATTTTGTTCACTTTTATATACTAATTTATTCGAAATGTGAGGCCATTCATTATTTTGGTATTATATGAATGATTTAACATTCTATAGTCAACACTCAGTCAGTAGAAAAAATATTACCTGTAACGATTGGCGTCGGCATTTGGCTGTGCGTTCATCTTTACTAGAAGAACTCGAATAATGTTGACGAAGAAAGCCACATTGCACTGGAAACAAAAAAACAGACACAAAAATTCTATATTTATGTACACTAAATAATAATCCGAATAAAGCAAGCATAAATAAATAATTTGTTAATATAAAATAAAAGTGTTTCTCGGAGACAAAGTATAGATTGTATGTAAACGGTTACAGAAAAGAAAAACACCGTAAAGTATTACTTAATTTTTTAACATCTTACTACTCTAAAATTACTGAAACTGCAAATAGTTCGAATATGGTCAAATAAATAATGCTGTAATATTTATATATATAGATATATATATATTGCCCATGTAATCAAGTTCAATACAAATAAAATGATTGAAAATAGTAAAACAATTCCAACAAAATACATAAGAAAAGTTTTACAAGTCTCAATTTATACCGCTTAAACATTTGGTAATAAATATTTTAATTATAAGTAGTATTGAAGGGTGACCTCCATATCAGCCGGCCCCCTAAATTAAACATTAATCAAAATCTAGTATTGATGTTTCTATTACTTTGACTTCTGACTACTGGCTAATTCAAGGTCGATATGTTGAATTTGACACCTCAAAGTTTATAAGAGGCATTCTATTGGAGCTATATAACTACCGATCAAGTTGATTTCAAGAGTAATTTTGATTAAGACAAGAATGGGTAGTCTAGCAGTAAGAAATTAAATAAAGATTTAGTAATGGCAAAAATCTATCATTCAAGTACATTTATTGATTATTTCTCTTACGATTTACTGTAGTCATATACTGGTCAATCAAGTTAAATTTTACGAAAGTTATGATTAAATCGAGTATGACTTAAACCATTGAAAATTGATTAGTAGTATTCTTTCAGTATTAAAGCGCAATACGTAGATACCGTATGTATACCGTAGGCGTATACACTAATATGTATATAGATAAATATTATAATACGTATGTTAGATATAGGCATGTTATAAGTATACTTATATTTAAAACTACTTTTTAAAATGCTATCAATTAAATTCTTTCCATGTATTGTAAAGTAAAGCTTTACTTATGATTCACTCTGTTTCATTCTTATTTATTCCAATGTCTTTGAAATTATTTAAATAGTTTAACTTTGTAAATTCCTAATGTTTAACACCTTAAAGTCCTAAAGATTTATCTCCCAAAATCCCAAAATGTAATCTCCTAAAATTCAAGTGTAATCTCCTAAAATCCCAAAGTTTAATCTCCTAAAATGCAAGTGTAATCTCCTAAAATCCCAAAGTTTAATCTCTCAAAATCTTTGAGTTAAAACAATAACATTTTAAAGTTTAACCCTTTATAATTCTAAAATACTAAATTCATAAAATGAAAAATTTTTCTCCCTCAAAATGCTAAAGTTTATAACTTCATAAAATCTTTACATTTATCGTTCTAAAATCGTGTAGCGTGCGAGATACAAAGTAGGGAAGTAAATATTGAGCTCATACAAAAAATGTTGGTGTCACTGTTTTTGCTCATCATTGTTAAATTAACCATTCAATTCGTAGCAGTTATGGAAGTCCGGTAGAAAATGTGATGAGAATTGATCATCAGTGGGAGTGCTTTACTCGGGAAGTTGTTGTCTTCGAAGTTTGATACGCGAATAGAAGTTGTCTTTAGTGAATTCAGTGAAAGTCTCGTTTTTATTTAAAAATTGATTTTAAGTAATAAATATGGCAAACTGTTTTATGAACTAAATTAAAATCAATGTATTTTAACAGTTTGTTTAATTAAACCGTGATAACGGAAAATAACGATAATTTTGATTAACAAAGAATAAATTATAATAGTAATAGTAATATATGAATAGTTACAAAAAATTATAAATAAATAATGATGCTGTAAAACTTGTGATACACATCATAAAGAATTTATGAAAAAACTCATGAATCCTTAAATATTGCTGATGGTTTGCATTATATTATATCTATATGTATAAACAATGCTAATTAGAAATGATGAAAACTTTATTTGTGTCGTCATCAATATAAAATTCTATTATCTAACGTAAAAAATGATCCCTCATGATATGTATTTTAATCTCATATAATTACAGTTGTAATTTAAAGTTTACGCATGTTTTAAAAGTTTATCTTAAAACCTCAATCTACATTAGAAAATAATTGCTAAACTGGAATTGACGTAATTAATTCCTAAAAAAATAATTATTTATTAATATATATCATATAATAATAATATATTTATATTACAAACAAGTTAGATTGAAAAAATCTAATTAAAACATGATTCAAAATAATTATACAGAGATATACCGATTTATATACATATGATGTGAAAATGTTTTAAATAAATTGAATCAGAAAATTATTTTTAAAATAACTACAATAGGAACATCAAAGAAACAATGCTTTTATATATAATTGCACTTATTAATGCGGTATGTTAAATCTGACAGTTGGAATACAATCAGACTGATAAACAAAGCTAACATATTTAGAAAATTAATTTTATTTCTTCAGAATTTTTCGGTAAGATTTGCAGTTACATCAGTTCTTTTTATTCTGTGAAATAAATAAATTAACTAACTGACATGGTGTAATTAATAACTATTTGTAAGAAACTCAGTCCATAAACAGTGTAGAAAAATGAAAGCATTACTTTCATGCATACATCAGATTATCATTTACTATTACAGAAAATTAACCAGAAGATTATGCCTGGTGGCTATCACATTTCCAAAATCTAAATTTAAGATTTTTTTAATTAACCTAATTTTTAAAAACAAACGCCGTTTCATGTTTAGCGGATTTCAGTTTGAAGAATATTTTGTTACTGTGAATACGTTTCACTTTAAAAACACACATATATATATATCCTCATCACAAATTAATGATGCTAGTAATATATTTTTAAAAATTATTTTTTCCTTTAATTCTATCTTTAAAATGTCATATTGTATGTTGCATTATTTTTTTAATAAAAAATATACATTAGAAAAGAAAACCGTAATCATATTGTGTGGGCCTTTAGTATGTTTTAATTGTTTCATTCTACAAATTAATGGACAAACAAACAGTGCGATGTTTTTAAATCTTTGTCCGCGTTCTTTTTAACAAATTCTCATTCATGCGTTATTGTAAATATACAAAAATCCGTACATGTATTGATTGCATATATCATTTTATTGACTTACACCGAACATTAAATCGTTATCCTAAAATATTTTTCAAAAGATATTAAAACTAATGATAATTAATTAATGGCAAATGATACAGATATCAAGTAAAAATGTGTTTACAAAATATTCTCAAAAAGTATTTAACTAACTTTTAATTAAGAAATATTCAAATATAAATATAAATATTCTATATATAATTTTCTATAAAATATTCTATATTCTAATAATATTCTAATATTCTAATAATAATATTCTATATAATATTCTATATATATTCTATATATAAAAATTCTATCAAACATAAAAATTCTATCAAACATAAAAATTCTATCAAACATAAATATTCAAACAAATAACATCAAAAAATAAAATTATAAAAAATAAAAAGGATATATAGACAATAATTTAACTCAGTTGATAAACTTTTGTTTAAACCTAATAATTCAAAATATTCAGAAATTTTTAAGTACACTATTGACATTGTATACATTATAAACAAACACAAATAATTGAACTAATTCTATTTAATTGATACCAATTAGGCCTATTAATACTAATGGGCTGAAAAACAAGGTGCGGTTTCGAATCACATTCATGACGAAAGTGTAGTATAGTATTAGTGAAAATGTATTAGTATATAATCCGTTTTCAATGAATAGCCAACGCTTAAATGTTAGAAAACACACCTGCAGCATGCTTTGAGCAACGCTAAATGCCCTACATTTATTACCGGGTATTGATTTAGGCCCGTGTTCCGCAAACAATCAATAAACGGATCCTGCACGATCGAGCTTATCGAGCTTACCAGGGTAGTTAACACAGGATAGATGATGAGCAGCCAGACGCCTCTTTCGTCATTGGACACATTCCAGCAGGCCGTATTGTCGTAGAGGAGTCGAAGCACTATCCATACCACTGTGACGAACACAGGGAGGGCTGTGGAGGACAGTTAGAGAGTAGCCTACACCGACCATTTAAATACAATAGAACAAAGGGACAAACTAATAAGAAAAGTGGAATATTTGGAACATTTAAGAATTCTATGACATTGAGTATGTGATTATTCTATACAGTGCAATTATATGAATATACATTTTTTAATTAGAAAATACTCGCATTAATAACATACATACTATATAACAGTATTGGAATTTGCGATTACTTGTACATAATAATTGGTTGATTAACCAAATATACGTATAGCCTACTTTAGGTTAACATTTTAATGTGAAATCTTTACTAAGTATATTAGCAAATAAATATAACTAGTACTCGAAGCTTTCCACTATATATATATTTAAGGATACAATTAAAAGAAATCATGAGTTTTTATCCTACAAGTCAAGAATATTATATTCTGCCAAGATATTCAAAAACCACTGACGTGTGAGAAATGGCAGTTATACCCATGCAGTTATAATACCAAAAAAAGAGGAATAATTATCTCAATACTATGACATAATTACTAATCAATTGCGCATAATGTAACATAATCGATAAGTGTTACCTATAATAAAATTAATTAATTTAATATTAGCTCTTAATTAGTCAATCAAAATAATTAAACTAGAATCAATTTTAAGAAATAAAAAAGTATTTAAAAGAATTGTGCAAATTATACTTATTTTATTATTTATAATCAACCAATAATTACCTTCGGCGATTCTTAAATGTGTTTTACAAATTTCTTAAGATACGGAGCAAATTGTGTCGCACAAGTGAGTATACTGCTCGGTATAAAATTAGGTAATGCTTTTATTTTATCAACAACGATATGTTTTATTTAAGAGTATATATTTGAACTTTCATACAATAAGGAAAACAAATTTAAAAAATTACATCTGTGTTTTCCCCGCCTTTCTTTTAAGTTTGTTTGTATCTCGGCTGGTCGTCAAGGTCACTAGTAAAAGAGCATTTTGAGTTTGTTTAAAGACGTCAATATTTTATTAGTAAACAACCTATTTTCAAACTATGACACCTCTACAGCGGAAGACCCTCCAATCGATGCCTTGTCAGTTGAGATGATATCCATATATGTATATTACACCAATTCCATGAAAATGGAAGCGTGCGCGGAATATTAAATACCCACAGCGTTAGGAATGACGCTTTGATATTTGAATAAAGCTTGTCTTTTCAGTTTTATAAGTATTCGTTTACCTTCTCAAAAGTTAATCGTTTTCCAATTTTTTTTTCTTCTAAAAGTGATGCATTTGTGGATGAACTATATCAGTTACTTGCGAAGCAAATAATACTAAATATATATGTTATTGTTTTGTTGATCTAATTTCTATTTTTGTTATAATGAGTTAACACTGTGAACTTATTAATATCTGTGGTAACTTTTGTTAGTATATATAGGTGCAGTCTAATGATAAAATATCTTAGTTTAATTCATTAATATTTATTCATCAATTTATCAATTTATCCCTAACATCATATAATTAATTAATCCCTTACCTTTGACAGTTATTAAAAGGTCAACATTTTGTGTCATTTAATGCATTGATGCAATAATACATTTAATTAATACATTTTTAAATCTATATTATAATGTATTACATATACATATATATTACGCATTAATAAATACATCAATTAAATGCATTAAACACATTGAGGATGTTTCATGGATTTTTGTTTTAGTTTACTGAATTAATAGATGAAATTAAATGAAGTTTATATAAAGATTATAATTTGAATGTGTCAAGGTCAAAGCTTGTGCACATTTGATTTTTATCATTGTACCTCATTAAACGGTAAAACATGTGTAAATTGTGAAAACATGAATTGTAGGATTACATGAAACTTTTGATAAATAAATTTTAATAAAAAATTGCCGAAAATCATTGCTAGTTATCTACAAATCCGAATTCATTACAAAATCAATTAAAAAAGATATATTTATTTCATAAGTTGTTTTATTCCATTTCTATGTTTATTATTTTAAGTTACGATTTTTACAATATAACATGTGTGAAATAAATAATCTATAACATGAACAATGTAGGGAATTTACTTCGATTCACAACCAAAATGCGATAGTTCTTAAAAAATAAAAATATCGATATGCATTCTTAATAAATATACGTTTAATTAAACTTACTGATACATTTAATCATCAATAAACAGGTGCAAGCACGTTTTTCGTATAAGCAGTTTCGTATGTATATAGATTTATATATGATATAACTATTTAGCTACATGACTTAAGTTTTGTGATTTCATGATTTCTGCATAATTTAAAAAAATGTTAATCGTTTAATTAAATTAAAACCGTTTAATAAAATAATTAATAACTGGAATTATAAATTTTAGAATTATGTTTATGGATTTTTTTTTAATATAAAACTTCAGCTACAATGCAAAACACCGCCGATGAAATCAATGTAAAGCGCTCTTGTGCAGAAACGAGTTATATACAATTAGAACTTCAGAAACTTTTCTTTTCGGGAAATGCTTCCGAGGGAAAAAATGTCACGGTACATTTTAACATCGCTATAAGACCGTGTATACACGGATACCATTGAGACAGGCTGACATTTTCATGTAATGTACAATATATGGATATACATATATGAGTGAGTAATCGTTAATCTGTTATTTTGATATTCACTGGAGCGCTGCATGTGCATACATATGACACTGTACACTGTGTCCCATGTGAGCTTCAATTTTCGCAGTGACCCCAAATCAATCCGTGTTTACACCTCTATGGTATATTATACAGGGACATATGGTACACGATCTGGATTGTATGTTATGTGTGTGTATATATATATATATATATATATATATATATATATATATATATATAAGGTATGTGCATGTCTGTGAACAAAATATTCAATTTAATGTAAACGATCCCATCGGAGGTACTTGTAGAGCTAAGGAAATTGTAAGATTTAATGTTTGCATGGAAATTGAGTTAGTGTGTTCTTTAACAAGGAAATATATATATTTAGAGAGTTTAGCTCTAAATAAAAGTAGTAGATTATAACATTGAATTCCAGTTCCTACTCAACACCACAATAGAACAAAATAGAAATTCATTATATAAATAAGAAAACACCAGAAACTATCGATACGACTGTCAAATATGGTAACAATTGAGTCATAAAGAAAGAAAGAGAGATCTATGTCTTTAATAACCTCATTTAGCTATCTGATGAGATCACTTACATGAAAAGTAAACACTAACAAAAACTTACAAAAAATTACAACAAAAATTAAAAAGAAAAACTTATTTTTTTGATAATTATTGATATAAAGTTGTTAACAAATAAAATTTATTAGAAGCCAAAAAATGTAATTAAAATGTTCAAATTATGTTATATGTTCAATAAACCCTTTTGCATTAAGCAGCAAAAATTAAAACCTATTGTTGAATGTTAAAAATACACGTCCGTTTTTGTCCGTAATATTTTAGAAAAAGCAATTAAAAAACAAGTTTTTAATAATATTTATATTTTTCGATCTTTATATATGAGAACTAAAAAAAACTTAAACACATTTTACTTAAACAAATGACTAATCAGTTTAGGAGATAATTTGTTTATCAATCTGTTTTGAAAACAGATTTTAATGTGTGAATAATTAATTTGATTAATTAATCAAATAAAACGTACCACAAATATTTTTATACAAATAATTATTTACAATAATCAGTAGAGAAATTATCTCTCCCTCTTCATCAATATGGATTATGCATCATAGCCGGATTACTCAAAATTGTTTCAATTGACTATGAATGATATTTTTTGCTATTAATTATGCCGCCAAAAAAGCTTGTGTTAATTGAAAAAAATTACATTAAAACCAAAGTTCTAGAAATTGTATTGTAGAAGAGATATATTATTTATTCATTTTACACCTTTATATCATAAAAAAAATGACTGCGTAATTGACTTGAATATAATTCAAAATGAAAGCTGATTATTTAAAAGTTAGTATATTAAATAAAATTTGATCTGCTACGTTATCCGCAAAATAATGTTAATAAGATGTCAGAAAAACATTTTGAATGAACTAATTAAGTGAAGTAAACTAATTAATATAAACAATATCAATTTTAAGAAAAGTAATGAAAACGGGAAAGTTAAAATATTTTAAAGATATCTTAAGAGGCAGTGCAGTGGATATTTTTTTTAACAAGCATTTTTCTGCATTATTCGTCATTGAACAGTTTTATTTAACTAGAATATATCTGCATTATTCGGCATTGAAAAAGCAACAATATCATTTTATTAAAAAGCCATTGTTGAAATATTTCCATTTTAAAATAATTTCTGAATCTTGTCAATCTTACGATTGTCAGAAACCAGAAAAATCAATAATATCTATTTTATGAAAAAGCTATCATAGCACGAGTTTGGTTTTTACTTATTTAAATGCAACATAACACCTTTTCTAGATAAATATTTGTCTTTACTTACAGCATCAGCGACTCGGTACATGGGTACATCAGGAACAATTTAGCTTATAATGTCAGTTGGATGTTATACGTAAGAAATATATCTGTTTACTTGTTCCTACATAGTAGAGGTATACATTTGGATTTAATTAATTTTTTCAGTTGTAAACACTTTTTTAGTGTTTTTTCTATTTCTAATAAAGTAACTTAAAATTTGGTGTTGTTTTAAAAATCTCATAGACATGCATTGTGCTAAAAAATTGTAATCTCTTTGAGATCAAAGTTTATTTGCCTAGACTATCGGTGACAATTGTTAATACAATATAATCAGCTTATAACGATATTTAAGGAACCAAAAATGAACTAAAATTATAATCGGTTTGTTAACTATAACAAGCTTTGTTTAAACATAACAACTCCCCTTTCAAACATGAAGAGTCAATGTAATTAGACACAACTCTGTATGCTGTAAAGGTAGAATATGGGTGTATGAAACAGTAGGTAAACGAAAAATTAGTCAAAAAGCGAAAATATAGTTCATCTAAAAATACAGTTTTTAGGAAATATGTTGAACATTAAAATGCGAGTAATAACGGGAAGAAGCGGGAAGATCGTAAGGGACGATTGTTCCTGCTATCGTGTGGTGTGTGCGAGGAAGCACCATCATAAATACATACAAGAGTGTAACTATTGGTATTGAGGATTAGACCAGAAGAACAATTATTCAGATGTGGGGGCAATTCCAAGAAGTGAAGATTGAGAAAAATCCTTTTGTCAACAGGTAACCAGTGGAGTGCGGCTAAAAACTTATATATGGAGTGATCGGAGAGTGGTAAACGGTTCACAAACCGTAAAAGTTTAAACTTAAGAATATACAAGATTTTGGGTAGTCAGCAAGGAGAATATTCCAATAATCCCGGTTAGAAGAGATTAAAAAACGCACAATATTAATAATGTTCGCAGTATCTTCAGTAAATAATGTAAGGAAGAATACGAAATATGTACGATAGAGTTGTCGTTGTTAGAGGAAAGACTCAGGATATCAATAGGCCCTATAGGATTTTGAAAAGTGATGCATTTTTGGTGATTATCGAAATATGCTATGTATTCTGTCAATTTGGTCATTTACCTCCAATTACTTTTTTTTCGTGACCCTTAGTTTGTTACATTAAGTTTCATCGTATTTTCGAACACTATCGTACACATTCAGCACACGTGTGATATCTTTGTGAACATGTAGACATTCTAAACAAGAGAAATGTTATCAACAGTTCAGTATTAATGTTACGTTATAAACAAGGTATATAATATAATGTTTTAAAGTACATTATAGTCGGCTTACTTTGTAATAAACGAGTTTTTACTATAACAGGCCTTGCTATGAGAGGATTATACAGTACGTATACTATGACTTTGGAGCCCCATTTCCTGTGCATTGTACAGTATATACGGTAGAGAGAATTGCTCACCCCAACCGATGGTGACGTAGACGATAATGGAGGCTCCGTGCTCCGACATGACGTGAATGAAGATGACGTTGTGGAGGTAGAGAGCCTCCATGAAAACCCAGGAGTAGCTGGCAACGATAGCGAAGTTCTGACAGACGGACACAATCTTGCAACCCGCACTCTGAACATAAGGGAATACCATTTAGTGGATCATATTCTGTACTGTGTGCGCATATAATGCATATAAACGACATGAATTGAGGAGGTATTAAATGATTGAGTTTAAACTACAGAAAATCTGAAATAGTTGCCGCCTTGACTGACCTCAAATGTGTTTCAACCTCAGGTTAGTAGTTTTTTTTTAATGAGAATTAAAACATTGGTACTATATATAATACTATTTTAACTAAAACAATTGAAAACAAAAATTAATAAATAATTGTTATCTAGTGCAGCCAAGAATGAATAGTATCAAATGTTTACTCAATTTTTAATTTTCATCAAACATTTTCAGATATACCTAAAAAACTATTTCTACAATTTAGTGCATTTCCCTGAGCGTTAACAAAAGTTTAGTTATCATGCTGAAATGAGACGTCATAAATGTTCTTTGCACTGTTATTTACAATACCTAATACATGTTTAAATTCCACAAATATATGACAAGCAAATTTAATTTAGTGTATTAGTGGGTGTACAAATGCAATACGTTTTCTCGCACGTTTGACTACATTTATGTTGTAAACGTTAACCGGAATCTAAACAGAAAATAGCACGGTAAACATAATTTTGTTGATTATTTCGACTTATAGTCTAATAAGTATTGACTGCAAGCGGGAGAGTCAATAGCATTCTTGAACCAATATATGGTATGAATCTATTTATTTTCATAGTTCTGAGGTAGGGACAAAATTATATAGGAATTTTAGAGTTGGGAAGCATCATATTATGTACATTTCTTCTGTTGATTGTAATATCAAAGTAATATATCACAGTAATATCAAAGCAGCAAAGCCCGACACAATTGCTGAAATATCCCAATAATTTGCTATTTTCATGCAATCTATTTCACATATGGAAAAATAGTAAGATTCATATTAATATACATTCAGTTTATCAATTAATTTGCGTAATTAGAACTTTACATAACATTTTATTTACTTAATTTAATGAAATTGATTTTTAAGCATTGTATATTATAACAACTTATATAAAAAACATTCCGATGATTTTATGAATAATTCCCACATTATTAGAATGTTTTCAATAGCTTTAGTATTACAATACGATATTTTATCAATATATTTATTTAATAAATTTAAAAAGGAAAAAAATCAATATCACATACTAATTTTTTTAAATATTCTTTTCATTCCTAACATTTGCGTCTTTTGATTTAATAAATGGATTACAAATGGATGATACAATC
Organism: Coelogynopora nodosa; assembly: GCA_034780555.1. NCBI lineage: Eukaryota > Metazoa > Platyhelminthes > Proseriata > Coelogynoporidae > Coelogynopora > Coelogynopora nodosa. The sequence goes on along the minus strand of JAUZND010013386.1, from coordinate 14,803 downwards.
ATTTGGTAGGTTACATATTCCCATAGCAACATTTTATTAAGTAACTAAAACAAATGAAAGTCAATACTGTACTGGAGATAATAAAGAGAGAATTTGCCACAAATGGTTGCAAAAAAATTAAGCTCAGGAGTAAATGATGAATTTTATGGATTCAAATATAACTGTTACGCATTTCATAATGATATCATTAACAGCTCTGGTGAACTTTCTGTTTTCTAAAATAGTTAAAAATAAGGTATTCATCGATTTTTTAAATTAAAAATTAAAAGGAACATATTGCTCATCTAGCAACGAGCTATTAGGCTATCTAATGTGTGAAACAATATGAATATGAATAATTAAGATAATTATGACGAATTGTGTGCTTATCATCATAAACACAAGTTGCTAAATATACGTACTCCTAAAACTTTGAATTCCTAGACGGTGAACATTGCTGTATAGTATTGAAAGAGTTTGGGAAGATTACCCGCTAATGTTCTCTGTATTATTGGTAAAGGTTTTAAGGATACAGAAATCATAAACATCACACTAACTTAAGTGGGGTGGAGTGGAGTGGGGTGGGCGTGTTGCTATGAATAGTGTGAAATCCCATGATGATAAAAAAAGGATAATTGAAATTACCGCAAGTGAAGAAATTACAGGGAATGACCATAAAGCATTCTAATTATAGACTGGAAAGTGACAGACAGACAAAATAAAATCTCTGGACGTGTCCACCCAGAAATAGAAAGATTCAACTATAAAGAATATATACACTAAAAATATATCCACAAAAGATTCCATTTATGATTAATACTTTTTACCCTTTAAATGAAGCCAAACTAATAAAGGTAAATGTCATTGAAAATAATAAAATAACTGAGCTACATTTATTTGGTGATTCTATTGAACGATAGAAACATGAAGCTAAGCTGTGGCTATAGTTGAAGTATAACTATTAAATAGTTTATTGTCTAAATAAAACAAAAAATATTAATACTGTAATGAAACAACATTCGCACTAAAAATACAGACATTTTTTTGCATTGCACAGCTAGAGAGTTATATTTGATAAAATTGAAACAATAACAAATTTAGTTTAATTTAGTTTAATAATATAAACAACCTGAGTAAGAAATAGGTTGATTTGATGTTCGCAATTGCTAAAGAATATACCTGATTATCATTTCGTATTTAAATTTCTAAAATAATTATTCAAATAAAAATATTATGTTTCTACCATATAAGCGTTTATAGGAAATGTTATTGAATTCATAAATGATTGGAAATGTTTTTATTTAATCATAACATTTTGTTGATGATATTTACTTACATTGATCTAATAATACAATTTTGTTCATTTATATTTACAGATCGTAAAAAAGGTTAGTTACTATCACCTCATTTTTCTTGAAACTGTATATACTGACCCCGGAAATAAAATCGTAATCAAATGACATATTTTAGTATCAATTATTCTTAATTTTGTGCGATAATTGTATAATATAAGTTTCACATGAATGATGTGTTGCCTGTTTTAGTGATGTTTACTTCGATAAGATTTATGAATCCGGAAGGAAGTCTGTCAATTATATAACGAAAATCATTTGACTGAATGAAATATTGTAACAACAAATATATTAGCTACGTGTCATTTTTAATTCTTATATATTGTTTTAATATATTAGGCCTATATATGTCATTTACCTGATATTCGGGATAAAGTAATAATTTGTAGCAACATTTTCAGAAAATATTATTAGAAAGGTTATTTGAAATGGTTAAAAATCAAGCCAGTGATAAATATTTACTGTCCGAAATCCTATGATTTTGCAAAATACAAACATTTTTTTATGAATTGTTATATAACAATAGGGGTAAATCATTTCAACTTTGAAGAAATAGAAAACATAAATAATTTTCTGAAAAATCGATATTTTTAATTAACTTTTTTTGGATTTGAGCGAGTTTTAAAATATTACTAAATCGGTCTTAAACTGGTGTTATGATAAATAGGAACTCAGATGTATATCAGGTAAGGATATCTCGTGAATCGTTCAAAACTAGATACACTATAATAAAAGCATTGAACAGAATCAGTCACTATTTTCAATCCAGCAAAGATTTTTAAACATCATTTGGATCGAAAAACATGTCAGCCTCCATTAACTGATAATCTATTTCCATATATACTTTCGGAACTCAATTGTGAACCGCTGTCAACTTTATAGGTAAAGTTCTTTCTATCCTCACCTCAGTTGACATGTTCAAAGTCAGAACAATGAAGTGAATGAAGGCTCGACTTGTAAACGCGAAGAACAGATTCACGTGGATTGTATTCCGTTGACAGTGTAGTCGCCTAGACGGGACGGGACGGGACGGGACGGTACGGTACGGTACGGTACAGAACAGAAGAGTATATTAAAGTCTATTGTACAAAACTGTGCAATAATTTTCACTTTTAAGTGTGTTTAAAAATATAAGATAACGCCGCATAATTATATTGCAAATATTATTGTAAATATTACATTTAAAAACATTTGAATTGCAAACCGAATTTGGAAACACTAATAGGGTTAAATATTTATGTGAAAGATCGATTTTAAAAATATAAATAAACATTACTTTGTGAGTGTTGAAATGTTAAGCACACTATAACAATTTGTTTCTACATATTTCATTTTAATATATATTTTTATTATAATATGATGTATTACTTAATTTAAAAGACATAACATTTTACTAAATATAATTATTAAAAAATACGTTCAATAGACAATGGACTATTTGGTTTTTGTTTTGATATTTTTAATATCATGACATAAATGATATTTTAAACCATTTAAATCGGAACCTTTTACTGTTTTCCTAATATTAATATACAATGATAGTGGTTCAAACGAATAACTCATATATAAGCTCGAAATAAAAGTTTAAATAATTTTGATATGTCTTGTTTCGATATTACTCAAATTTAAAAACAATTTGCTTATTAAAATATATCTATTAAGCAAAATAACAAAATATTTAATTATCTCAAAAGTAAATAATGTTAATGACTGCAACTGTTTCAATTTTTACCTTTTCATTGAAACTTGTATTTGCTTATCTCATATATTGTTACTTTTACATAATGATACATAATAACAAAATGTACATATATTAATTCATAATTTTATTAACAATTTCTGATATTTTGAAGAATTGTATCTTTTTTATGCTTTCATAAAAACTTAATAATTGGTTGTATGAAACATTAGTCATGAAGACATTTCACTTGAAATATATAATTTAAAAATGTGCCTAATAATGACAGGATCCATTTAAATTAGTTTTTACCAAAAGTATATTTCAATAAAGAGGTATACACCACAATGTAAAACAGTTTTTACGTGTAGATAAAAAGTAGTACTCATGTGTAGTAAAATGTATATTTTTCAGATTGTTGACAATTCTATAATTATAAAACAATTTGTAATAGGTATTATATGTGTCTACTAAATATAATATATGACCATATTTTACGAATTATATTTAACAGAAACTAAGTTGAAGTCATAATAGAAAAGATCTTCCGAAAATCAGAAAAGTTGATCAGTCGGTAACGTCTATGAGACAATCAAATAAGTTCAACATTTGTCGACATTACTTTTCTTTTTAAGAATTCGAAAATTTGTCCGTGTTTGAAATTGAGCATTCAAAACACAAAAGTAAATGTGAACATTTATGACCCAACAGGACTCCCCTGTTTTCGGGTCCCACTGTTCTACTGTTCCATTCATTATATACTCTCTTATTTACCCCCCCCCGCTCAGGTCGTGAAGTATTTAATACTTACTTAAAGTAGAGCATTATGAAGATGGCCAGGAGCAATGTGACCAGCGATATTGCATAACCGAAGTGTCCAATTTTCATGATCACGTCATAATGATTCTGAAGAGACGAAAACATGATAACTATAACTGCTCACTCTCGGCTGATATTCATTTTAGAACGGATATTAAATCGTTAATCTGCTGCTAGGAGTATTTACGATCATTACTGCTACTCAAACGAAACATCAAAACTGCTATAATTAGTCGTTCATTTTAAAGTGAATTTCTATTTTTAATATTTCACTTTAGCAAGCCATTAAATCGGTTTAATTAATTTGTTTTACTGAGTGGATGCAACATCTTTTATTGCTTCTATCATAAAACTAATATATGAAAGATGTGAAATATAAGAAAATGTTGGTTTTAACGAAAACAAATACATCAATTTATTTCAATCACTAATAGAATATTACATTTATTCCTAATATAATTTTGCATCACATTAAACATAAAAACTGTTTCTAAAGCATTTTCAGTTTTTGTGATTTAAATAAAAATCATATATAACTTTTCAAAATATCAACTGTAAAAAACGATTCATTATACTTTAAAGCTAATAATTTGTTTAATTTATCTAGACTTTATCTAGACTAAGGTTGTATTCTATATAGAACTGTTACCCTATTGTAAGAGTGATTCGTGTGAGGAAATAAACGGTTTAAATAGTTGCTTCTGTAGAATTATACATTGTTGAACAATTTGGAAATAAATTCGGTAATACATATATTTTTTAAACTTGTTTGTTATTTATATATTTTTAGAAATGTTTATTTATATATACTTAAAATAATACAAGAAAAGGGATAACATTTTGCAGAAAATTGGAGAAAAGAAATTTTTTTAAATAGTAGAATAAATCAGTCATTTGTTATACCAAAAACTATCAGACAGAAACGGTTGAAACATTTCGAATATGATTATATTTCGTGATCACAGATTGATTATAATTTGTCGTTACATAATAATTCATTAAAAATAAAAATTATAAATAACCCACCGAATTCGGATTCCTTACATTAGAACGCCGTTCGTTTACCAAACTAATTCCTGATCTATCTTCATATCTAGCATAATTATTCGAAAGTTGGGTGCAAATTGGACCCTCTCACCGTTCCAGTGGTGGCCTGAATGAAGCACGTGTTGAAGTTGGTGTGGCTCCAGTTGCCCTCGCGGGTGCACCTTTTCTCGGCCTCCTCATTTTTCAGGAAGCCGTGCTGGATGTTGGTACAGGGCAGGCGCTGCATGGAGCTGGGCGGGGAGGCGTGCCAACACAGCAGGCCGTCGAACACGGGCGGACAGAAGCCCTCGGGTACCGCGGCAACTGCAAGGGAGAGAGAGAGAGAGTGGAGGTGTGGCCGGAGGAAGGGCGCAAGGGAGAGAGAGAGAGAGAGAGAGTGGGAGTGTGGCCGGAGGAGGGGCGCAAGGGAGAGAGAGAGTGGGAGTGTGGCCGGAGGAGGGGCTCAAGGAAGAGAGAGAGAGAGAGAGTGGGAGTGTGGCCGGAGCAGGGGCGCAAGGGAGAGAGAGAGTGTTCAACTTCAAGGGATATAGAGAGAGAGTGGAAGTGTGGCCGGAGGAGGAGCAGAGATCGGAGTGGCCGGCACTGCTATTTGTAGCAAATGATGGACGGAAATGGCTGAAACTGCGCTAAATTTCGCATAATTATCTGTAGGGATTTATTTGTTCTAGAATTTATTTGTTTCCCTATTATTTAACAAAATTGAAAAACAATTTTTATTACAGTTATTACACACCTGTTATAATCGTGATTGTTTAAACAAAAATTAACTAAAAAAATTTCATTACTTTTCATTAAATATATATTTTTCATTTCATTCATTTCATCAATAATAATTGTAATATTATAACACATTTTGTTGAGGCAATTTGAGTTTCATTTGTTTTATTTTTCATTTCATTCATTTCATCAATAATAATTGTAATATTATAACACATTTTGTTGAGGCAATTTGAGTTTGCGTGACTCGTAAATTCTTATGGAATATTCTTCATTTAGTTCTGAATTTTTAAAACTATACATATATGTGCATTTATAGATGTATATATATTGTATATGAAAAGGGAAGACTGCAAGTGCAAGTAACTAAACTGTTCATACGATAAATTAGACTTATTAAATTCATTTTATGCTGAAAAGAGCCTTTTTTGAAAAACAAAATATTTATAGTAAGAAATATTATTTATACGTTTTATTTTTAAAATACTTTTGACAATATATCTCTGAATTCGGTGCTTTTTTGTGCCCATACACCCAGAAAACACACATTTAAAAACAATGCAAATAACACGACTGAAATTTTAAGTCAATGAACAAGATTTTCTTGCAAACATTTGACATACTTATTTTTAAATAACTTAAATATACTTCGGGAAGAAAACTGACGTTTCTGATTTTACATTTTCTAGACATGTTTTAACAGCGATAAAATTACAAAATTCATTTCACGATAAAAATTATCTTCCCTCTAGAGAAATTTATTATTTAAGCTAATTATATTGCTACATGTACAATATCAAGACACACAATTGTTGCATTAAAAAATCTTTAAAAAGTACGGCCTTTTAAGTTGTCTGGTCCAATGCTAATCAGTTAAATTAGGACCGGACCAGCTACAGACTCATCTCAGACTCATCCTTCTTCATAAAATAATGTATACAACTATTCGACCAGGCTTCAGCATGATTTATTTATTAGAAGCACATGATCTGAAAAATATAAATTACTACATACTCCGGTATGACAAGATAAAATATAAATTTATAATTTTCTAATAATAAAGACACATTGAACATTAAATTGTAAGTGTTGAATCACATAATAATCAATGATATATATTTGTATCAATTATTCATTTATCGACTTTATTGCAACATGTGAGAAACACATATATGAACATATATTACATAAAAAAACGTATTTACATAGACATAATAACGCTCGTAGTCTGAACAAGGGCATATATGGTCTGTCCAGGTCATATGCCATATATGTCATAATACGTCATAATACGTCATAATATGTCATCCTATGTCATCATATGGCACATTAAAATTGCACTTTCTGTTTCTCAAATCACCCTAAAACTTGCAGATATGAAATAATGCCAAATTTCGTGTCTAACTCTTTTTAGGTTTTCAAAATTTTTAAGTATCGATCCTAAGACAGCCCAAAAAAGAAAACCAAATAACAGAAAATCAAAAAATATATAATGTCCGTTTGAATTACAACAAACGCTTTTAGCACGGCTTTTATGACGTCATCATCAAAATATGTCTAGATTATTAATAATAATTACAAAACATATTAATACTAAATGTTATCCATTATTATACGAAGCATACATAAAAATAAATAAAGTTATGTTGACCTGTATATGCTGTAATTTTTAATTATCATTATTGTTATTTAATTCTGGTTAATTCGTGCTTATCTACACATTGTCAGCAGAACAATATAAACAAACACTTATAACAACAAACAACAATAAAACTGTATGAATTGATATTGTATACAAATACATGGGAAACAGTTTGAAGATTATATAAATAAGTTCTACTCAGTCCTCATATTTTCACAAATAAATAAATTATATACATGTATATCTGAAAAATCTAAAAATCGGAATATTTCTAAAAAGTAATTACTTGGATTACTGTTATTAAATGTAATGCAGTTTTCGTCAAATATAATAGAAAACCATATTGAATAGATTCTTTTGATGTTCGAGACATTCTTTTCATGATACGGCATCATCAGTGACAGTAGACACATTCGTGGCCTGGAAACCTTCAAATATTACATTCTGGTGAACTTAATATAATACGGCACTGCATTATAATAATAGTATGCGGCTTTTATCAGCAGTTTCCACCCACGTTGTATATTTATTAAATTATATAGAAAAACATATATCAATAGTGTGTTTCACATGAATGGTTTCTAACATAACGATTTTAGCACGGTGTATTGTTCGTTTAGCAACACCACAGGTCGTGAAATGCAGCCTCTTGAATATTAAAAACATGTGACAATACAAATGGCAAATGCACAACACTGACCAAAATACTATACTTATTGAATTTTTATTATTAAATATGTATTCAGCATCCATACATTTTATATAAAAAAATGTTTAAAAATCGATTTAAACACGCCGTTGAGTGTTTTATGCCACGTAGCATAACAAAAAATTTCAACATAAGTTTTTTATTGGTTATAATTTTTTTGCTTTTATAGGGAAAATATGTTTTATTTATGTCTGCTTTAATAAATATATGACGATACACATACTTTCTAAAAACATTTTAAATAGTACTTTATATTCCGCGATAGTTGTTCTTCATATATAATACGAACACAACATTTGTTATGCGATTTTGGATAATTTTTCTTAATTAAATAAAAGTTTTATCCAATCGGTATTATTCATGACATGATCATTGGAAATACTATTATTGATTATTGATTATTATTGATTAAATACGAAATATTGCCGGAATGTTGTCATTCTACAAACATATATATGTTGTCCTACTAACGTCAAGGTGGTCTTTCATGAGGGTGATGAGAACATAAAATACACTTTTATCCAGGAAGCTTGCATAATCTAATTTCATCACGGTGTCTAAAATGTCAGCTTTCTATGAGAAGATTTCAGAAAACTAACGAAAATGTAATAATTTGGATATTCCAAATATATGTTTAAAGACTTACAAAACATTTTAATTCCTGAAAATGTAAGATTTCAGTAAAATAGTTAACAATTCATAACAAATTGAATATACTGAAATTTTAATAAATGCGTATATTCTAGAATCTTGGAAACAACTTAAATTCTATAATATGATAATTTCAGCATCCGCGCATATTTATTTAATATATATATATATATAAAGTTATATATAGGTTCAATGTATACATGTGTTTAATTTATAAATTTCTCGCATTTGCAAGTAATATATTTTTGTATGAAAATAGAAATTTCAATTATTGAGGACAATTGGCCAAAAACACTATTTTACAGTAATACCAATGCGTTCGATTTCAATTAAAAAATATTAAAACTACAATTTTTATGTGTGTAATAAATAATCTTACAGTTGAAATACATATTATTTGAGATATTTATGTGACTGTTACAAAGAGTAAATATGACACAAATGAATAGCTAAATAATTTTACTTCGCTAACATAGAATGCTGTAATATTCAAAGTGTAATGAAAAAGAACTCGTAGTATTTATTGTATATGACACTGCAAAAGTTTTGTATTGTAGTGAAATTAATATGAAGTGGCCGATAATGGAAATGCTGACCCGTTCTTCTCACCTGTAAAAATAATGTCTATATATTTGTAACACATACAAATATACATAAATATTAAATATTCCTCAATGCCAAGTAGCCGAATTTCCCCGAAAAGTATGAGAAGAGAAAATATCGAGAGCAAAAACAACGCAAGATGGGGTGGGGTGGGGGTAAATCAGAGTTCAGTATATAATTATTTTACGATGATTCTCAAGATTGTATCATGGACAGATCCAGCTCCCACATTTACAATATGTGAATAAATTGTGAAATATTTTTATAATTTGTTCTATATTCTGATGTGGTAATACGTCTGTTTTAGAAGTATCGTCATGCATTCCACAGTCTTTTTTATAATGTAAAATATAAACTTTTAACTAATTTGGTCATTTAAATTATAGTTCTACATAGCTCATATGTTCCAAAGTATCGTAAACATTTTCGGGGGGTTTGGCCTCCCTAATCCCCCACCATGGTCTATGGCCCTGGACCCCGCTGGGGGTTCTAACCTATTTCCCGTGTGGATTTTTAGTGCCCTCCCCCCCTTTGAAAAAGTCTGGATCCGCGCATGATTAGAATATTAAATAATACTGTATATTGTATAAATAATGTATCATTTACAAATTATCGTATGTTGTGATAATTTGAAAGACTTGTGTGTGTTACTCAAATGAAGGACTCAAAACATCATCGCCAAACTCAACTACAAAAGCTAAATAGGAAGGTACACAATGTGGTCAACAGCGTGGAAGAAAAGTGTTGCAAAGATGAGGTTTCAGTTTTGATGTTTGCACACTCAAGACTCCATCAAATTTACCGTCCACCCGCAGTAGTGAATCCAAGAATTTAACTTCCTCATTGGAGAAAAACGTTGAGTGTATATAGCTTGTATAGACAGTGACAAAACTGTTTGTTCGGGGGGCGCGTTTGGTAGAAATAATAAGAATGTGCAGGTGAGTTTAAATCTGTCTCGGGGTTGGTGTTAGTGAGGTGAAACTAAAGAGGCCAATTCTCTCTGAGAGAGGAGCGTTATAAGTATGCTATGTCAGCGCGTTGTGAAAATATATTTTAAAAAAAAGAAGTTTTTATTGATTAAGAAAGAAATTAAGTTGAATCATTGTGAAGTTAATAAGGTTCTAATTAATTCTTATATACCTTATAAACCTATACAAATTTAAATAAAAATACATTATTGCTGTATTTTGGTAGATCAACATTAGAATTAAAAAATGCTTAAAAATGTCTAAATAAGAATTATCTATCTGATCTGACAATGTTTAGCTAATTATTTATTCCAGTATATAAGTAAAATATTATGAAGAAGTCTTATTAAGTGTGGTTGATCATATACTTTAATTTAAATCCAAGAATTACACATTTGTTCCGTACTCTGGCGTGCCACATAAGCGGGGGGGTTGTAATAAACGGGGGGGTGGTAATCAATTTCTTAAAAATAAATAATCGGTTTATTGTATTAAACTTGGGGGATTTATATGTATATTTATTCTTTTATATAAATTATTTCTAAATTATGGAAATTTACATGGTAAGTAAAGGATTAGAAAAAAATTATTAAATTGAAAAAAGTAGCTCATTATTACCAAGATGTAATTATTTCAATAAACAATAATTAGTAAGTAATAAGTGCTTAATAAAATAAATAATCAGGGGGTCCAAATAAACGGAAGGGTTGCCTATTTTTGACACTAAATAAATAAATCATTACGTTTGTTTGGCACGCCAGAGTACGACACTTTAGAAACACGCCTAAATGAGAAATAAAGTTTTTAAATTAAGTTTAATCTATTTCCCAAAAAAATCTAGAAACCTTCTCACCACACCGGCCCACTTCTCCTCCATACAGACAACACAATTCCCGGCCAAGTAAAGCAAAAGCGGCCCAACAGCAGTGCACGTCAACACCCACCTGATCAGGCTTGAGCCCGGTGAAGCAGAACATGCCGATTTGGTCGGTGATGTGTTGCCAGTTGTGGGAGGAGCCCTCCTTCTTGAGGTGAGCCGCCAGCTCGGTGCGCATCTTGATGATACGTTCCGCCATCTGCTTCACGTCGCCCAACCTGCGTTGGTGGACGGACACAGGATAACAGGTCAAATATATAAACTGTTTAGTTGGTGTAGAATTGTAAACTTATGCATTACATGTTAGAATAACTATTACGTACACCATTAAACAATTTAAAAATTATGTGCAGTGCACTACGAAATAAATATGAAATATTAAGTCACCGGTTATTGAATTTTAAATGCAAAAAACGAAGAGGGAAAGCTGACTGGTGCGTTCGAGAGCTTATTGCTGGCAATCTTATTGATTTAGAATTTTACTAATCTTGTGACTTTGAGTTGAATAGTTAATTTAGCTAGAGCTGCTTGACTTATATAAATATTCTTCGTGCGGTGATACGATAGAGTATTCCTACTCTGTACCCAGAAATCAGTCTACAGATGGATTAACCTGTTGATTACTGTGTCTATGAAAACTATCTTCATAAATACTCTACTTGACTTCATTTCTCATAATATTCCAATCACTGAACACTCGGTTCCTCACACAATCTTTAATCGATATTTGTTGGTTTAGACAATGTACAGATTTGTGACTGAAATACAAACAAAATACAACAGTACAGCTTCAAATATAAGCGTGCCTTTCTAATATTATACAGCATAAATTAAAAATAGTACTAATAATAGATTTGTTAAAACGCAATTATAATACTAAAGGGCACAGGGTTTGTAAACAACTGACATATATAGTACGTAAATTCATCACAAACAGTAAAAATCCACATTTGAAAGGGTGACTCACCACTCCTTCTTCAGCGCCGGTGTGCCCAGAATCTCGGAGACAATCCGGGCCCCATTGATGGGCGGGTTGCTGTACATCGGACGCACCAGGATCTTCAGCTGGCTCATCGCCCGGCCCGCCTCCTCCTTGTCGCCACAGGCCAGCGTAAAGGCGCCAGCTCGCTCCGCGTACAGACCCATGTTCTTGGCGTAGCTCTGGGCTAGGCAGAAGGGCAGGCCCGCCTGCTCGAAGAGACGCAAGGCTCCGGCGTCCTTGGCGGTGTCACCCGAGGCGAAACCCTGTCGGTGGTGGTTAGGTGAGTTGCTAAGTATAACTACCGGCGCCTAGCAACAGTTGTTGACAACATTGAGGAGCTTAGTAACTAACTAACCAGCCGATTAGCAGCTACAATTGGTAGATTGTAATATTTTTAAGGAACATTTAAACAAATCTCACTTTTTTGTAAATTAGAAGCCCACTTCAGATACTAACAGGGTGTCCGCGCTACTATCAGAATCGAATTCCCGGTTTTTCCCGGTTAATATTAGTAATTTTCCCGGTTTATAATTTTCAAATTAAGAACAAAACTAACTAATGACAGCTCAGCAAGCCAGGGTTGCTTAATTCCCTGCAGTCATAGTGGCTGTGTTAATAGCGTAAAAGAAGTCAATAATAGTATAATACGCGATTATACAGCAACAAAAACAATTAGTGATGTTTGTTGAAAAAGACAAAACTCACATTTATTATAAGGTCAACAGATAAGTGCCAACAGATAATTTTTAAAAATACACATAACAGAAAATATCAACACCAAATTCCCGGTTTTTATTATGTAAATAGCTAAATTCCCGGTTTTTCCCGGTGGCTTCAGCATTTTCCCGGTCGCGGACACCCATTACTAAGAAAGCAGAAAACTAATATGTTTTCATAACAGCAATATACAGCTGAAATATTAGTTTTATTACCACCTGGAGTGTATTGGATATTTTTATACTTTATGTTAACAAGTATGATGATAAAACGGAACCAACTGTAACTTATATTTTAGAGCATAATAATAATAAATCAAAAGCAAAAACTATTCCAAAAAAATGAAAGAACGATATAAAAAGAAAACAGGTTTAGAATATGACCAGATGATAAGTCATCGCCGTTGAACATAGTTATGCATATATGGACATTTACAAAAATCTTTATTTCTTTTAAATCAATTTTCAATCAAGGAAAACAAATTTTATGCAAAGTAACTTTAAAAAAATCTATTTACAATAATGCTATTGGTAAATTATAATATATTATGCTATTATAGATTTTTCATCTATATATGATAAATATAAATAAAATTATAACAAAATATATTTAAATTAGTTTTTAAGTAAAAATACATATTAACTGAAGGTAGAAGCTTTTGATGAAAGAGGAAGGGTGCAAATTGGAAAAATGCAGACAGCCATAGCAACAACAACACACGAAACCCTACCTGATAGGCCATGTCGAAGAAGGGGAAGAGGTTCCTGGTCTTCATAATCTGGCAGATCTCCTTCCACTGCTCGGGCCGGGGGTCCACACCGGTGGGGTTGTGTGCACAGGCGTGCAGCAGCACCACGTGCCCACTCGGGATCTTGTTCAGGTCCTCCAGACACCCCGCCATGTCGAAGCCACAGGTCTTCGGGTCGTAGTAGCGGTACTTGTTGATCTTGAGGCCCGCGTCTCTGTGAGCGGGTGAAGGGTGTTATTAGAGGGGTTATGCTTGCCTCGTACATTTAATAATCACTTGCTCCAAACATTTAAACAATCACTTACGGACAAAACATAATAATTAGCACACAAATTTGAGGTTTTATGAAATAGAATGCATCTGAAATTATGATTACAATAAAAAAATAAATTAAAATTAGCACTTTTATGTCTCATGTCTCAATTTTTGTCTCGTGTGAATTACATTGATTGATATAACAATGTGAACTCTCAAAAGATGCATTGACATTAAGATTACAGAATCAGCATAAAAAAATCCCCCCCCCCTTCCAGTTTTGTATGAATTACAGAATTCCAAAAACCCAATAAAACCCACAAAAACATGTCTGAAATATACAAGGATACAATTCCGGTATGAGACTGAACATTGGGCATTTTATAAGTATATCAGAAAGCAATCAACAATTTTTCCATATTTTATTTTGATGAAACACATTTTTGTTGGTAGAAATGTGTTTTTCCTCATCAGATATTGAGTTTTAAACTACTGTTGATTAATAAACAGTTTTATATTCGTAAATACCTATATAAAATCCTTGACAAAAACAAACAGATTACTTTTAAATATCGCAATACAATCTAAAGTAACAGTATAGAAGATGTTTTACATTTTTGCTTTGTGGCATTGTAATAAAAACTAAGTAAATAACAAATGTAACAATCTTTTACTTGAAAATCGGGACGTGATTCCCCCAGCTTGGGTTTGGCAGCCAAATCTCTTTATGCTCAGCAAATCGACCCTAAAATATTTAAAGATAAAATTAAGTAGAAATAGCGCAAATCAATGCTAAATCAAACGAGATTTTTTAACCCACTGAAATCTAAATTTACCAGAAATGATCCTCCAATACGCAATGAGCCCGTTCCAGAAATACCTTGCAATGTTGCGGTCTAAAAATATCAATAAAAAGCAGGACATAATTGAAAATTACAAAATAGCGTATACTATTTTAAAATAACAGAATGGAAAGTTGTACATATTGACTCTAAATTATCTAACGACAGCAATGTGAAAATAACAGTTCTTCTTCTTCTTGTTCCTGGCGCACGAGCC
>JAUZND010013375.1:0-14076 GCA_034780555.1 Coelogynopora nodosa | reverse complement strand
TTTTATACATTTGATACATTTGATATAATTGAAAAATTTGATAAAATAGATAAAATTGACATACATGTATGAAAAAAAGCCAGAACTGCTCTATATGAACCAACGTGCACATTTTTATAAAATGGATGGTGGTCACGATTAATCACAGGTGTCATTTCCTAAAGGTCCTTATATTTTCTTGTTGTAATGCGGTAATTTATAGTGCACTGTAGAGTGGTTGAAGCATCTTCTGGGGGTGTTTTTCGCTGTCGTACAACCAGGAATGGCCTGTTAGCATGGTCTTCTTTGTAGTAGAGGTCTCCATATAGCATCTGTATTAGCGGACATCCACCACACGAGGATCCCCTACTTTGCTACCAGACCTAATGGATGAGTAAATATGTGCTTGTTTATGATCTTTAAAAAACGAGTAGATAATCCAGATATTTGTAACGAAAAGACACAGGAGATTTTCTTGTTGACCTTGGAGTAATCGGTTGGTACATCTAATTCCCTGTTCTCCATTAGCTTCTCAATTTTGCATGCGCTGAATGGCATTCCATCTGGGTGTGGCTTAGTCCAAATAATTGAGATTTACTGGAATAGAAGATAGGGTGTTCCAGATGCTGAGACTGCTAAGCAATGTTGCGTTTCTATTCTGCGCTACAGCCATCTCTCCAAACAATAACCTCTTTTAGTGCAGGATTATCAACGTGGTACTCATCAATATAATCAATAAGGCAGCTGGCGAAAACGCTGGCAGTAATTCAAGCCTTAACTTTTGTCCATAAGTAACACCATACCTACTTGGTTGCCGCAGTTGTAAACGGTATACTTGTGAAGGTTAAACTAGGTACGAAGGTATAGACATCCAGCTTGCTTCTTCGGAATTGTCTGGACTGCTTGTACATCTACTGTCAGCATTAGCAGATCATCTGAGCATCGAATCTTATCGGACTGTTTATGTGACCTTGCAGAATCCTTGAGACTGATGTGTTTGTTATAGTCTTCTTCAGAAACATTTCCCAGTAGTTTGCAGAGTAGGTATCACAAAGGTCTTTCCTAGACTGCCGGATTGATATATTATTATCTTTCAGGATATTCTTAAACTTCGTCAGTGAAATCGATTTTTCATCATCGTGTTCTTGTTACATTCAATTTGTGTACGTAGAGTTAACATGAGCAGCACTATTAAAAGCATAGGGCCACAGATAGAGTTGGTTTGTTAATTGCCGGCAGTAATGCGATGGTACTTTATCTTATAGTTTGTCTAAGAAATCTTCTGCGTGCCTGGACCTGAGAATAGAAGTTGTTACAGTACCGATACTAGTAGAGCGAATCTATTGAGTTTTTTTTCAAAGAAAGCGATTTTGAAAGATTATCCAAGTTGAGGGATAACCAGGATCTTATTGTTCGAATAAGTAGTTTAAGAGTTAAATCTAATAACAAACAGCGCATGCATGCTATCATGATATATTAAATTTTAGTTATGTTTACTCGTGATTTAAAAAGACATTAGATATATAATTTATTTTTATAATTTATTTATTAAATATATTTATTTTTATTATAGTTGATTTCAATGATTGATATTATTTCGTATATTCAAATTCGTTTAGAACATTTTCCCTCACCGATAATAGTGAGAAAATTTTTCCACTCACTCGATTTGAATGATAAATTTGATAATTGGAAACAGTTATTCATTATTAATGATTATTAATTATAATAACAAAAAATTATTTAATATCAACATAGGAAAAATGGAAAATGTGGGCACTTACAAAGCCCATTTCTACTTAGGAAAACAGAATACACGATTAATTGTTAACAATATTAATGTTGTAATTTAAGAAGGAACAATTTCCAAATATAGGTAGCTTCTTCAGTTGGCAAACCGTCTTTTCTAAAATTAATACCTTGTATCAGATTGCTTGTCTTCGCCTTCATAACAATAGTGTTATCAACATAACGCTCGGCTATACTGCAGTACTCTTCCACCCTCCGTGCTGTTTTAGTTCCATATGCCAATGCCATTTTCACTTAGCAGAGTGGCCGAAGTTCGACAAAAAGAGTGCCCCGAATACTGGGCAATATGTGACAGATTAAGAAATGTCGCGAAGAGTTTACACCAAGTGGTTGTCTGCTCAGCTTATCAGACGTGGTAGCTGATCTAAATAATCTCCCTCCTTTTTCTTCAAAAATTTGCAAATGCTCATTTCATTTGACTTAAACAGCAAAGTTCCGACTTGCAATTTGTAGTATAATAATAAAACTGTGCCCTAGCCAGCTTGATCCGTTTTTGATGATTTAATGCGTATTGACAAACTTCCATTATTAAGTAAAGTAACATCGTCATATTCAAGCATTAACCACTTTTGAAATCCACAGTGCGCCTTGAATAGCAACAAGGGCTATAATTTTTCTTATTTTGTTGTATAACGTTTCAGGAAAATTTATAACAAAGTTGTCAATATTTTCCTTAGACAATATTGCAGCCTGTTTCGTACATACAATATATATGTTCTATCCTTAACAAGCATATGCTCCATGAAATTTTGGTTATACTCCAGTTTAATTTTTGAGTTAGCACATGATCCGGCAGTGATAACTGTTGCCGGAGCAGATTGGTCACGTTCTTTGATATCGCATAGCCAGTTCATGAACGAGGTCTCAACAGTAACACCACGGCCACTTGCATATTCATAATACCGCCTCCACCACTTCTCATATTATGTATAGGTGCAAATTTAATGTCTGCAAGATGCCTCTTGCATGGTTGACTAATTTCTTTAGATGAGTAAGCCATGACACAATGTAACAAATTGTAACGAGTTAGGGTTAGGGAATAAAAATCTTCCCTGTTTCATCAGTGTATTTCATATATTTTACCATTTATATCTATGTGGGGAAAACCATTTTACTTCTTATCAAAATATATTTATAACTTCAGTTGTTTTAATTTTTGTCACCATGATCACAGCGGCTATATATTTTGCGGATGATTTAAATATCTGTTTTATTATACTTTGAAACATTAATATGTATATATATTTTTGTATATAATTTATAATAGTATTTATCATTAAATATGGCGGGTTTCAACAGTGATAAAACATTTAATGATAAGAATGCTGATGAAGACGTAGATTTTGATTTTTTTAGTCCTAAAGGCAGTGTCAGTGACAGTGAAAGAAAATATTCTGAGCCAAGTAAAAGTTCAACAACAAGCTCCTCAAAAAGTGCCAGTAGTGGAAAATACCAAAATGAGTAAGTCTATTTATGATTTATATGATTTTATATTGTATTATTTGATAATTCACTTTTTAAATAAGTAAATTTTTATATAGTCATATTGGCAAATAGTAAAATATTAGTGGGGTGTAGAGTCAATACTTGACTCACTATTATTTTCCTAATTTTTTAAATTTGTTTAAATTTTCCATTTTTTGGTGCAAAAACTATGGAAATCAGCTTTGTCAAACTAAAATGAGAGTTATTCAATGTTTTTTCAATTAGGAGGGGGGGGGGGGGGAAGGAGGAAGGTGAGGGGAGAAGGTGTTCTGCCTTATGGTTCCTCTTTAGAAAACATTTGTTTAGCAGCTTTTAGTATTTCTCAATAGCCCATAGGAAGGGGGAGGGGAAAGGGAATTGTGTTCTGCCTTATGTATGGTTCCTTTTTAGCAAACATTTGTTTAAAAGCTTTTAGTATTTCTCAATAGCCCATAGGGAAGGGGAGGGGAGGGGTTCATTGAATTCAATAACTTAAAAAAAAAACTTTACATAAAAAACACAATAAATATGCCATGGTAAAATTAAGCTCTTTTAATAACACTAATAATAAACTTTATCAACAATCTATCATTATGTATATTTGGTATCATGTTATAAAGTGTAAATAACTGGTCAGGTTAAGTATGAAGGAAATAAGTTTATTGAAATTTACATCTGTTTAAAGTGGTTCAAAATGTTCCACTTTAATTCATATGCTACACATATGAATTAAAACTTTCCTTATTGATTTGAAATTTATTAATTGAAAAATTGTTAATAACAGTTTAAATTGCTGGGATTAATATAAACATACTTGCTATTATAAAATTAATTGTCAACAATATTTTTGAATTGCTGGGATTATAGATTTATTGAAATCAGCTTTATTAATAAAGGCTTGTTATATAAATGTTGTCAAAATAATATGTTTTAGAAAAATAGTGTCTCCTTTAGTGCACTATGGCAATGCTTTAATAATACATTCTGCATTTAAAATTAATACCATTGTGTAGATCATAAAGATTTGAAGGTCATTATTAAAAAATAATTAATTAAAGTTATTTTTGTTTGGTGTATAATGTTCCATGTTTTTTTGATGTGCTTCACACATCTAAAAACACTTACGTTTATTTTATGTGTTAATTTAAACATTGTAAAATCCTGAAAAATGCAATTATCAATGTTTTTAACCAAAATGTCTCTGTATTACATTCAATAATAAATCAATGCCTAAATAAATATATCCCATTAAAACCACTTTGGTGCCCCTGGTTCCTTATGCCAAGTTTAAAATGTTTAGAAAACCATTTTTGCTGAACCTAGTTGGCGCAAGAAAAAGACAACTCCTTGTTACAGGCTGGTCCCTTTTGGGATCTACTACATCTCAAGGAGCAGACAGACAGACAATGGCTATTACTATAGGTTAATACAAACAATAATGTATTTCTAGCTTATTCATATTATTATTAATGTTATGGTACATATATATTTATGGTAGTATAGTAGGAGAATAATGTGGCATAATATCATCATGCTATTTGGGGCTAAGTCTATACTGTTTACTACTTTGTGAGACAAAATTTAGTTAATCCCTATAATATATATTTAGCTCTTTTACTAATACTCATAGTCATATAAATATACACATATCAATTTATTATAAAAAATATGTTAATAGTAAAAAAACTCAGTTGTATTATATGTTATCATTAAAATTATATTTAATAAAACTAAAATATTTTATTACTCATGCTATGCCTTTGGAAAAAATATTTATTATAAGCTTTTAAATTAGACTTAACTTTTTAAATATATAATGTTTTATTATGTTATAATGTTATACTTATTTTAAATATTTATATATTATTTTATATTTCTTTATTTATTTTAATATTATAAAACATAATTTGCAGCTTAATTAATTGAAAAATAATTTTATACATAGTTATTTAATTACAATTTTATTTGTGTTTATCTAAATTAATGTAATAATTAAATCATAAAAATAATAATGTACAGAATACCAATTTAAATATTTAAAGCTTCTAAATCATATTAAATATACCTATTTTAAATAGCCATATAAAAAAGTATTCTAAAATTATAAAGTATCTAAACTGTATTAAATTCATACATAATAAATATAGTTATATATGCAGATTAACATTTTACATATTATATAACTATGTGTGCAAAATATCATTTAAAATAATATAGCTAAAACTATTGTTTTAATGCATTAATATATATATTGTATAATAGAAATTAATAAATGTTTTAATATTTGCAATTTTGATATGTTACACACCATTATTTTAAATTCAAATATGCTTTAATTTTCATTTATGGTATTTAACTTCTTAACATTGGATATTGAAGTATGAAAATATATTTCTGAAATTTTTTAGGATCCACTCTCATGCCTGAATTTCTAACATGATTATATTGTAATTATTAGGTTATATTATAAACTTTCTATATAATAATAAGCATTTTTCATTTTAAATATATGACAGAATAATACCACTGATTTATAAAATTAATTCATTATATATTTTAACTTATTTATAATTTATTAATTCATATAAATAAACATGATTAGTATAAAAATAATAAATATTATATATACTTGATATAAAAGATATATTTGTATAGTAGGGATATGCTTTCTGCAGCATACTTTAACAAGAAAATAAATGAATAATGTGAATTAATAAAATTATGAAAGTTATTAATTAAAATTAATTTTTGTTAAATTATTTTATTAATTTATTTTTGTAGCAATGTATGTAAAAAGTAATGTTAATCTGTCTCTCAATATATAAATAATCTTAATAAATAAGTTAAATCTCATTATAATAATATGTTAATGATTGCTATTCAATATAAAATATTAATTATTTTATGTAACATAATTAAATATATTATTTAAAAAAAAATCATATTTAAATACCTAATTAATCATATTTACTAATATTTATAATGAATCATAACACTTTTTATAATATAAGAATTATCATATATATATTTGTAAATATTACTTGTGTATAAAAATATACAAAAAAAGAAGTGTATTTTTTATTAATAAAAAGTGACTCCACTATTAATTTCTCCACTCAAAAATCCCAGATAAGTGAAATGTTCATAAAACCTTTGATTAAAGTTTTCATAAATAGCACTACTTATTTAATTGGTTATTTATTAAAAAATACAATATGATAATGTAACAAAATACAATTAAATAAGTTATTATCTTTAACATGTTTGTACTACTTCATTAAGTTATGTTGGTATGCTGCTATAATATAGGATAATTACAATTTATACATTTCAATATTTTTCAATTATGTATCCTATAAAACATTTTATGTATTTTGATAATTTAAAGTTATATAGATAAAATTATATAGCTCTTATAAATTTAAAACATCAACTGTGAATAATTTCATTAGAATACATTAGGAAATTTTAATTATTATATGTCACATTATTAACAAAAAAATATTGTTTGATTATTTATATTTGAATTATGTTTTTCATTTAATTATTGAAAAGTATCATTCAAAATTAATAAAATTACAATTATTTTGTGCAACTGATGGGAATAAAAACTAAATATTGCACCATTTATGATAAATTCTGAAATGTTTAAGCAATTTTTCATGTATTATGTTCAACATATAAATAAACACATATTGTAAAATATGTTAAATGTTTAATATTTAAATTGCCAATCAAAAATTTTAATTAAATATTTGAATTTAAAACAGTCAAATTGTTCTATTTTTATATTCTGAATCTTCAGAAACTGAAATGTTCTTTTCTTTGTTTGTATTAAAATATAAATTAACTGATCACTTTAATCTAACATAATATTAAATAATATAATTTTAAATAATAAATGTTATGTTTTTATTTAATTTGTATACATTTCAGGAAAATAAAAGAAACTTCATCTGAAAAAGATATCCTTTCTGGTAAACAATCTTCGCGAACAGTATCTTCAAGTTCTACAAGATCAAGTAATACAAAGGATCATACCAGATCAAAAAATTCTCTATCATCGCATCTTTCGAAAGAGAAGTCTCACTCAAAATCATCAAAGTCAAGTACGGTATCCGAAAAAAAGAAAAGTAGAACTCCATCACCAGTTGCGAGGGCCCGCTCGTCATCTTCGGATTCTAATGCCACTGTTACTGACATTTCTTCACTGAGCACTGATTCCGAAAGCGAAACAGGACCACATCAACGTAAAAAGATTGCACCACTCGCATCTCCGACCCACAAAGACTCATATCGGGCACTCAGTGCAAGAGATCAGGATATTATCAATTCAGAACAGGTTATGCGTGCAATGCTTACCCTCAACCAAGAACGTCAGCGGGACATGTACAAGGCTAGACAGCCCTGGATTAGTCCAGTGTCAAAAACGCGTCCTGTGAGTCTGTCAATCAACGCCGAAGTGGAGGGCAACACTATGAAGCGGCGACTATTGGAGGGGTACCCAGCACTGGGCGGCTCTATGCTAGTTCACCGACCCTATCATTCTACTGTCAATCGGCAGAGACAGCAACGCAAGATTGAAATAGAGAACAAGGTAGTGGTCTTGCTTCAGTATATTATAACATTATTCAATATAAACTATAAATGCCAAAATTATGAAATATTACTAACGAAAGCAATTATTTCACTTATTTTCTGAAGGTTCATTATAAGATATATACTTGTAAATTGTATTTCGGAACTTAAAAATATGAATACTTTTAAAAACGTGTTATTAAAACTGTTGTCAATTATTGAACTTCAAAAGACTTAATGAAGGATAGGAGAATGTTATGTATGAAATAATTATTTATAACAATTTATTATATAAATAATACACTTTATTTTGTGTATATTTATATAGAATTATATATCAATATAGAAACGATTTTGCATAATTATCATCTAATGAGGTTACTTATTTTATAATTCATAAATTTTTGCTCAAAATTAAATACCTCTATGTTTCTAATATCTCTGTATATTTCTCATCATTCATGTACTTTTAATCTCATTTTGCTTTCTAGATATAGATTATATATTTTTAATGTTATGATCTCTAAACAAATTATTACTCTTTCTACCTCAGAAAAAATTAAGTTTTTTGACCGGATGTGGTCCAAGCGTTGGCATGCGCTGCTCTGATCAACTGACCTTCTACGGTACTCAGTCCAATTACGGAGTAATCCAAGTCGACAAGCTGCCTTTCAAAGGAACCCGTATCACTTTTAATCCACTACGCGTGCCCGGCTCCTCTTTTGATTCTCACTGCAAATCAAAACCCGAGCAGGCTAGAAAGAAGAAAAAGAGAACTTCTTCACAGAAGTCTAGTAGTTCTACGACAAGTAGTATTCCGCCAATAACTCTCTGTGTGGCACCTCCTAGTCGTCGCGAATGGAAATCTGGATGGTAGCTCACTGAGGCCAAGATGAAGATTCCACTATATTATTGTTACAGAAAGCTTGGGTAATTAATAACACAATTGCGTCTAACAACTTATTGATGGGTATAAGTCGTGTACATTTTCATACACATTAGACGTAATTTTTTTAATTTGCAGTCTACTCCGGCTAAATTGTACTTTTAAAATACAAAGAAAAAAGTTTTCGGAATAGCCGCTGCCCTGGATTAGGACATTACTTATAAGAGTTTAAAAAAAGAGTGTGAAGTGAACATGTCGAAAATAATCCTGTTTTATCGTTCTTTCAACATAAGCAAACTTTCCTGAACAATAAACTGAATCTAGTAGATGAAGACTGCAATCTTTATTTTCGTTAAATGACAACAATTACCTTATTGCAACTCATCTCCAACTCATCTGTATCACTCCTATATATTCATCGGATGAGTAGGAACACGTTGTTATTTGTATAATTTAAATTTTCCATATATCAGATAACGCCTCTATACATTTGGGCTTACTAAATTCATATTTGTCTCGGTTCAATTAGCTAAATTATACACCCATGTGATTACTTCATCATTGAGCGCAACCAATATAAATGCAGAAATATATGTTTGATGACGTCTATCAGCGATTGATTTAAACCACACTGTCATTAGATGATTAATATTCAATTAGAAGTGACTACGTTTTGTGTTACCATATAGCAACGCTATAGGAGTAGATAATAACTTATGACAGCTTTATAGATCGTGTGACAACATACTGTGCCGAACAATAACGTTTCTGCTATTCTCAGTTTTATGTTGGCCTTTTTCATTATAAAAGAACATGTGCCGCTATAAGTTTCCTAAGATTTTGTAATAAATACGAACAAGAAGCTTTCATTATAGAAACCTTATAATATTTATTTCAATTAAATGTAAACTGTTTATATCAATATTATTAATATAAATATATCTGAATTCATATGCATTCAGTTTACCACTTTGTAATAATTTTGCTATTTGAACCACAAAATAACTCATATATGTCACTGTGGAATATTCCAAGTTTCAAACAATTACATGTTGCCCCAAATGTAGGTGGAGTTCTATCTAAGTCTAAGTCTAAGCCGCACGTTTAAAAATGCAGAAAATTAAAAAAAAAACTTAGCTATTAAGTGTGGTGACACTAACAAACCATCACGTTCATATGTTAATTAATATTGTTTGCTAGACACACCTCTATTTACTTGGCCTTATATTTTGTTCGTAATAATTAATACAGAAAAGTACTCTCAATTATTTTGTAAAAAATATATATTATAGGCCTATTGTTAATTTATATAGACTATATTTTTTATTTAAAATTTGTAATCGACTTATGTTAGATGGCTTGTTTAGAAAAACTGTAATCATGACACACGTGCCTTTCATATTATGCTTGTAATAAATTGTATGGTTATATTATTTTAATGCTGACTATGTATATGTGTGTCAAATTTTATTATTTACCTGATTGATATTTATTTATGTTTTTAGAATAATAATATTATTTTATTAGAGAAAGGTGACAATATATTACTGTAAATTGATTGTTATATTGATAATTTATATTGATAACAGTTTATACATACCAGTTTATATTGATAACATATTTATTTTTTAATATAAAGGGTTCCTATGCTTTTTCTGTTAGCAAGGAAACTAAAAATACGTGAAAGTACTGATAGAGACGATTATTTCTATATTTACGACATCGTTTGCTTTCAAACTACGTGTTTGGAATGGAAATGTTTAAGTCATCCAGTAGGCTATACTGTATACTTTTTTTAGTAAATCGTTTTAAATAAAAAAATTAAACAACTATTGATTAATATATTATGAGACGATAATGAAATGCAGTATGTAAATACTGCTATAATGTGAAACTATTTTATCATACAAAGGATTTGAATAATAAAAAAAGAGTGACACGAAAATAGGACATATATTTAGACTTTAAATATCTATTAAAAATTTATCGGTAATAGATCAAACATAGTAAATTAAATGTAGCTATATTTATAACATTTTGAAGAACCATATTAGTCTGAAAATATTGTAAAACATTTCTAACACTCAAGCGCGTCGGAAGCTCACACTCATTGGGGCGCGATAATTGCAAAAGATAATTTTTCGAAAATTGTTTTCTAAATGCGCATCTTAATAATAAAATGAAATAATAACATTCATAAGTGTTTACTTTTAATAAAAGGGAATTGGAACAGAATATTATCAAGATATATCATGCATAAAATAGCATTAAATAAAGATCATTTACAATTATAGCATAAGCAGTTAGTTTATAAATACGGTTTATATATACCAGGTGTTACAATAATAATATTCGCTGATGACACCACCATCATCACCTGGGGTAACACAAATGAAATAGGAACAGCTCGCATGAATCAATCAATGGCTAATTTCAACACATACACGACATCACTAAACAAATTAGCAATTCAACGAAGATGCAGCTGATCAAATGCGGAACAATTCAGAGGCGAAAAAATGCTGGAGCTATAATCAAATTTGGTCAAAATATTCGGGCATCCACTAACATCATTAAAATTCTTATTATCACAATCGATGTAGCCCTGACATGGATTTCTCAGTGCGAAGAGGCACTAAACCGAACGCACGTCTCGATTTAAGCGATAAAAAAACTGCTCGGAACTTGCCTCGCGAAGACGCAAAACTACTAGTGAAGACACTAGCCCTCCCCCACATCACGTACTGCCAAACATTTTTTAGAGAGGCATCCTATGAGGCACGGCGTTTCTTTGAACGTGGATACAATGCCAATGCGAGAGCTGCTAGAAAAAAATTACCGCTCCGTGGCTGTAATTTCTTTGCTAGAATATACTGCCAGGAACAAAGCAATGCTGTTCGCACTACCTTGGTACGCAGGATATGGGAACCGGGAGCTCCTGCAGGTCTCAAATTGCAGCTTTCTTTAAAAGTAAATAATGCTCTTCCTATTCGCTCATCTACTCGGGGCGAGCTCTATTATCCCACCAGCCTGCCGCCTGAAGGTCGGACAAATGTTATTCAGACAGTGAACTCCTCGAACCTATAACAATAAATATCTGCATACAATTTTTATAATTAATTAACTGATCTGTAGGCTATACGTATATAGTATATATGCTATATCATTTTAATACTTTACATAATTTTTAAATATATCGATAGAATAAAATAAATACAATAAAATATATCACTATATGTATATACAAAAAAACGAATTGAATCGGTCGTTCTGTTATATTGAAATGAAATGTTGGGTGGAGTTTGGCAAATGATGAAGCACATAAATATGTATGTGGAAGAAATGTAATGAAGTAGATAATTATTAAGTACTTCCCAAATACTGTTTCGCGTTTCTTCACAGATATAAAGTAATTTATAGCGACAGCATTTAGGTCGAAACGATCTGTCTCCTCCTTATGTACATGCATTACCATTAGATGGTTAAGACGAGACTGGTTCATGGTAGATTGTAGAAAATGAAAATGAGCGCTCACTGCTAGCATTACAAGAATATTTTTTTTCAAATGTAACTAAGTTACTTAACAATGACTTTGTAGCCGCTGAAGATTCTTTGATTTGCTGAATTATCTGTATCAAAGAAACACACTCAGGACATAGATTTTTGCTCAAAACAATAGTTTTAAGTGTCTCAAGCTGTGTAAGCAGGGATGTACGATCAAGATCGGTGTAGTTGTCCAGGACATAGTTCAAATCGGCAGTAACACTGATATCTTTTAAAAGAACATCCTGGAGATGATGATAAAGCTGGTATCCGGTTGGTCAAGTGTGTCATGTATACATGATATGGCCAAATCAAACGCCTCGTAAAATTTCTGACGATAACTTTCTTTTGGTGACGCTGGGTATTCATGAAGATCTGTACCAATCTCCAAACGACTCGGCATCTTGCGCTTAAGTAGATCAACTTCTGGATCGCTTATAGGCTATATAACTCATTTATTAAATTAATGAGTCGGGTCCAAATATCGTCGAAAAAATGTTATCTCGTACATTTGAAAGCGTCTTTAAAGTGATTGCTGCAGTGACTCGGCACTCGGCTCCTGAGAGATTTTTTTGCTGTAGAACTCGGCTTATGTTTTCACTATGTCTACGAATTTCATATCCCCATTGAAATTTTAAAAAGAAAATTGAAGGTTTTTAGTTGGCTCTTGATACCAATAATACGAACCCGAGTTTCTATATATTTGACACATTCATAAGCAGAATCCCAAAGAGCCTGAAGCACAGCATAGTTGTCCAGGACACTCTTCAGGCTATCTGCTCTTCAAGGCCCTCGCGTCGTTAACGCAAGTGTTAATAAAACTGCAATAACATTAATATGGTAATAGATATTGTATATATATATTTAAATATAGACAATTCTTTGTTATCTTTCTAATTGGGTAAATTTAAATACGTAAATAATGGATAACTTTTTTAAATCTTATCTCACACTTCGGGTATTACGCCCCTCGCCTCGACAAATTATTAACAGTACACCTAGAAAATTATATTTCCGAATTTAATTTTTTTGCGCAATAAATTTCCGAATTTTAAAATAAATGATTGGGACAGCGCCAATAGCTCTGACGCCTCTAACACTACAACATTTATAGTAACAGTAGAATATTTATTTTTGTGTCAAATTCTACATATATATGACCTAAAATTTCTTCACTTATTACAGATAAAACTGTTTTTTTAAATAATTTCTTAGACCTCGCTACATATTCGCTATCCTTTTTCGAATTACAAATTTATGATTTTTACCAGAGGGGGACCCTGAATTATCCGAATAATTGTTTTTTTAATGTGAAAAGGGTGTTACTTTTTTATGTGCATATTTATACAATAAACTATAATACACATTTTTAATTTAACCGTGTCATACAATAATTCTTATAGCTAGCCATACTTGAGTTGTTTTGATGATACCAAACATACAGAATTTTCTATATATTACTTATAAGTAAAGGCGCTGTAAAATGATTATTTATTACCAATTTAAATCTAAATTAATTAAAAATATATATATGAATTATATGTATACCTACATAATATTATGTACTCCTAGATAATCGTTGGATAAAATTAATTAAATAAATATTATTTAAAATTAACCAAATATTTAATGTTAATAATAAATAATGATGATGTCAAAATCTACAAGATTGACAAAAAATTACTGAAAAAATTATAAAACAGCCACGTTAAAATATAGCCATAGGTCAATACGATATTTATAATCTATGATTATGAGGTATCTACCTATAATATAAAGTTTATAAATTATTAATAATAGGTTTATATTTGGAGATA